>CASHTH010000479.1:0-14965 GCA_030341885.1 Geodia barretti
CGCTTGATAATAAATACAGTGGAACCTCTGAGAAGGGACCCTCTGAGATAGGGACAACCTCTCTACAAGGGACAAAATCGTTGGCCCCATAGTGTCCCTTGTTCAGAGCGGAAAATCTTTTTCTGGAGCCGCAAATTCGGTGCCAAGGCAATGCTTGGCGCCGTGTAACACTGTTCGTCAGATTCCTTGGCCGAATTATCATAATGCGAACTAGTTGCAGAGCTCATATTAGAACCTTCCAGTGACAAAATAGGCTGATACTAGCCCTGCATCTGCTGCGCACGAATAGCTACAGAACACGCACGTACAGCACATGCACACTGTGCCCAGTGCCGAGCGCTGGCGCCGCGATATTGACTTTCTTGAAGGCACAAGAAGTCACAACAACTCGCATGCATACTACTGTACTAGTCCGTGTCAGACTCTCTGCGAGCTACTAGCATAGCCCATCAATTAGGGGTACCGAGCATGCAATTCGCAGAGGGCTTTCAAGTTATCCCCTCAGAAGTTACACAAGAAAAACAGCAGTCCACAGAACAGAATATAAAAAGTGATCCACGATTCATACAAAACAATTTACAAAAAATACATCAAAATTTTACAAAGAAAATTTTCAAGGCACAAGGCAGTCAGAAAAAAGGAGCAGAGCATAAGGCAAAAGGAGAGGAAGAAAAGAGGAGAGTAAACAATAATAATTACGTGTACATGTGAGGTCGTAAATAGTCAAGGAGGTGGGTTAATGTATATATTACTATAGGGCCTGTATCATGATTATCAGGGGTAAGAGTCAGAAGGATGAGCATTGCTCTCGCGACTAGTACTGGTTATATTCAATTCCCCTCTGGAAACACAATCAGCAATCAGAGACGACAACGTCTGTTGAAAGGACGGAAGTGGCTTGTTGTATGGAAATCGGGTACCGTGAAGGAGAGCCTCGGGAGACGGTCGACTTATGAGAGCAGGTTCGTTGTTGTTTCTGTTAGAGTTTGTCCGGAGCCCGTCAGACGACGGCGGGTGTTTGGCACCGCCGGACCCTTGCTGGGAGGCGGCGGCTACGCCTCGTCTCTTTGCAGAGTCATCGGGGGGAATTCCCCCGCCGTGTTGTATGAGCTGCTGCATGTGAGGGTACCACATCCCCGCGGCTGCCGGGTGCTGGAGGTGGGGAGGAAGGTGGGTCGGGTGGACTGCACCCGCCGCTCGCATCTGCTGCTGCTGCTGCTGCCACAACTGGTGCATGTGAGAGAGAGCGGCGGGGTTACTGGGGTCGAATCCGTACGAGAAAGCAGCTGCAGGGTGCATGGTGGAGATTTGATCGGGAGCGAGGGCGGGGTGAGGACGAGGGTAGGCGGGAGCCGAAGGGTGTTGAACGTGGGGGAGCGTCGTCATGACTCCGGCCGAGCCGGGGAGCTGTCGGAGAGAGTGGTGGGGAGGGTGGTTTGGGGAGGAGTGTGGGTGCTGCTTATCGTGGGCGGGTTCGTGTCCTCCCTGGGATGGGGAGGCACCGCTAGCAGAAGACCCACCTGTTGAATCCTTCCCCATGTCAGCAGCGGAGCGGTGAGTTGTAGGGTGTAGTTGGAAGTGCCCACTGCCGCTGCTCCCAGGCTGCGAGGGGTGGTGGGAGGCGTGCGATGAGGGAGTCTGCCTGTGTTGAGGACCACCCTCATGTCCATACAGGTGCCCTGTCTGCTGGTCTCGGGGTGGGTGGCCCCCAACAGCGTGTGGGGTACCCCAGGGGTATACCCCATACGAGTAGTTTGCTCCAGGGACGTGCTGCGCGGCGTGGTGAGGGGGATAGTGCATGGGGTGGATCCCAGCTCCATAGTAGCCACCAGGGACATGGGCAAACTGGGGGCCTAGCCCACCGGGCCAGTTGTTTGGTGCCATTGCTGGTTCTTTGTGGTGGTGGTGGGTGGCACCTCCACTGTTGGGGTGGAGGGCAGAAGTTGCACCTAGCATAGGGTCACCTCTACCGGCCGCTCCTCCACTAGAGAGTCCAACCATGGTGGACGACTGCTGGTGTTTGTCGGGGAGGACACCCAGACTGGCGATGTCATGCTGGGTGTGGTGGGCGGCGACGGATGATACAGGCGTGGCAAGAGCAGGGGAGCCACCCACAAGCCGCTGAGGAGAGAGATGATCGTGGGGTGCTGGGCTGGAGACGTCGACTGCACGACTTCCCTTTGACCGCGGTGTCCCGTGACAGATGGTGTAGTTGTTCTCCTCCTTGTCTCCTCCCTGCAGCGACGGCCGTTGGGAGGTGAGGTGGGGCGAGCCAGCAGCCACTTTCTCTACTCCATACGGATTGCCCATTCGCCGCTCAAATTGAGGTTCATTACTTTTGTCACCTTTGTCTTCAGGAGTTTCTTGCTGGTCAGTGTTTCTGGAGGTATCCATCTCTCCCTCACCAGCTTGTTTCTCGCTCTCCTCCCCCTCCACCTCCTCCTCATCCTCAGTGTCCTTTTCATCCACGTTTCCAGCTGGGCCTCGTCTCCCACTAGAGTTGTTCGCAAGAGAGACATTTCGCCTCCCTCTCCCCCTCCCTCCCCTCCCCCTCCCCCTGCTGCGTGCCCCCCTCCCTCCCGATCGTCCTCCCCTTCGTTGAGTCACAGGAAGAGGTGCCGGAGACCCGCCCGACTCTGCCCCACTCTCGTCCTCCTCACTACTGGATTGGTTGGCTGACTCTGCGGGAGATGACGGTGGGGAGCTGCTCGCCTGCTGCCTCTTTCTCAACCGGCGAGAGTACCGAGTTTGCTTGGAATTATCCGACCCTCTCCGTGCTTGCCCACCTCCCCTCAGTCTCTTGGCGGTGGGGGTATCCTCACTGGTGCTCAAACGAGAAGACCTCCGTTTCGGAGCCTTGTTCACTTCGTTTACTCCTCTCACCACTCCCCCTCCTCTGCCCCCTCCCCCTCCACTTCCCCCTCCCCTTGCTCCTCCTCCCTCACCTTCGTCGTCACTCTCAGACGAATCACGAGTGACGTCGTTACTGTTGTTAGTATCATCTCTCCTCCCGGTGTCGTTTGTGGAGGGTCTGAGGAACCCGGGTCCCTTGGGTTGGGCGTTGTGAAACTGAATTATGGAGTCGTAGCGATTCTTGAGCACTGCGTCGGCAGCTGCGTTGGCCATGTCTGTAGAAAAGACGTAGATGGGTCGCCGGTTTTCAGTGGCTGTGCTCTTGTGTGCCGGTTGCCACAGGGCCTCTGTGAGTAAGAAAAGGAAAGGCATATCATGTAGCAACGAGCTAGTGTTTAGGTTTTCAAATGCATTACACATGCAGGTTGAATAGAAAGGTGAATCACAATGAGCTAGAATTAGAAGAGGTAATTTCGCAATTTGAAGAGAAAGATTGGATCAGCAATGACCTAGTACACACTATAGTACACACTACGTTAGCTACATATAAAGCACTGACCTAGAACACGCTACACTACACACTACGTTAGCTACATATAAAGCACTGACCTAGAACACACTATAGTACAACTACGTTAGCTACATATAAAGCACTAAGCTCTGTCAGGCACGAGTGGTAAACAGTCAAAACGGAACACTCTCTACATGTGCGTGGGGGTTTCTCGTTTACCGTCCTCAGGTTTCCTACGCTTTCTCCGTCTCTTCTGCGTGAACTGGCTCCTGTAGGCCGTTCTCCGCTGTCTCTTGGTCGAGTCTCCTCCACTACTCACCCCAGAGCCGACACCCCGACCACGCCCTCTGGTGGACCTGTGGAAGGAAGACCTGTAGCTCATACACTCAAAACAGGCAGTTTTGCCTAAAAAACGGGGCATATTTTTAACCTTCGTCTGCATGCATACTCAGCGAGGGTTGTTTTAGTCGGTCTGTGTGTGTGGGGGGGTGAAGAAAGCGTTTACACATACACTCACTAAATGTCCAGTTTGTCTGAATGCACCAGTCATAAGGGCATGTAGGTCACAGGTTATATGTCCACACCTGTGCCTCACTACCACTGAGGCAGGACCACTCCCTTGTACGTATATAGGCAGTACTGTAAGTTTTAGTCTTCCTAAGCCTTCAGTTTGTCCATTTTTAGTCCTATTTTAGGTTGTCACAGTAAAAGAAGGTAGCATGCATGCACAGGAAGTCTACCTACATCATCACTGCCTTGTTGTGACAAGATTAGACCAGATACACATACCTCCCTTGAGCCATACCTGCTGGCATCTTCTTCACAGCACCACGCGCCACGTGGAGTAGTAGTGACCTTTGTTAGCCTAGCCAATTATTGCGTGGGAAGATGGGCATGCGCGTGGTTTTTACTACGGGATTTTTGTGAGTAGTGTGTGAGTCACTGTTTTTCTTGGAAACCGCGGCAGTTCTGAAGGTGAGACGTGGATATCGTGGTAGGCATTAGCTATGCTCGGTAATGCAAGATTCTAGAGCGGAGAGAGCCGCGAAAGCTGGAGAAATGGCCAGTTTTAGCGCCCGCGGCGAGTGTGCGTTAATTAGAGATCACGCTCGCGGACTGCAGGAGACAGCGCTTCTTGGACCAGATAAGAGGCTTGCAACTACGACAGGGAATGGATTTAGTGCTACTGAGCTTGCTGGGAAGCCTGTAATGGTTAGCAAGGAAACGGGAGGGAGCCTTCACATTGTAGTGGCGAGGGTTATGCACTGTCACATACAGTACATGATATTGCAGCTGGAAAGGTGTATAAAAATGATGGAGATGTTAGTGCAATTGCCAAATACCAACCAAACCACCGAGGTTTCACACAGCTAGAGCAAACGGACCAACGGTCTAATTGTAGGAAGCCAAAAGCAACTTGATAATGATGGGATCATGGTAGCTGCATGGAGAGTCGACCATCTGCAATGTATATCGTATGGCCTTCCCCGCCGAAATGCATCACGTAAATTAGCTATGAGATTTTATACATAGTAATTTGTAAGCGAAAGACCAACTGACTGGTGGGAGGTGAGCTGGTGCTTCCTCCGTTCCCCAGAATCTCCTCCAGCCGCGAGATACCCTCCCTCACCCTCACGCACGTCCGTTTGGACCGCGTCCCGTCCCCTCGCGACGGGTCCTTCCCGGGAACGCTCTCTGTCAGCTCGCTCAGTGTGCTGAGGTCCACTTCTACTGCCGAGTAGAAGGACGAGAGGTTGCCTCCCTCGGGGAGATAGTCTCCACGGTCCGAGGCAGTCTCTCACTGTCATGGTCTGTTGTCTGCTATATAGGGGAAGTATAGGAAGTAGCAGAAGAACCACATACACAGTAACCTGTTGTGCTACAGCAAACCCAATCAGTTGTGATTGAAAGTTGCTAGTACATGCTGGAAACTGTCGCTGCAAATTCCCTTAGGCACTATTGCTTTGAAAGAGCACTGCACTTGGAAAGCAAGCAGTTGCAAAGAGCTGAAGAACAGGTCTACTGTTAACACATGTCACAAAATCAATAATATCACCGATATTAGAAAGGCTAGAAACCAAACAACTTACCTTACAAGTCACCTTTATGGTCACACAAACCCACCTCTGCCTTCCGTTGTCTCTTCTTTGTGGCAGTGACTCCAAAAGTCGGTGGGATACGACAGATGTTCGGGATCTCCCCCTTCTTCTCTTCCTCTCCCTATCGTCACCTGACTCCTCCCACTTCCTTCCCGCATCCAGCCTTCCCCCTTGTTGGCTCGGCTCTGCCTTCTGCCTCTTTGCCTCCTCCTTACCCTCTTCCTCCTCCTCTCACCGCTACTCTCTTCAGAACTGGACGACTGGCCTCTTGCATCTCCCCTTCCAGGCAGCCGGCCCTCCCTTCTCTCGCTCCACCGCCCTCCCTCCTCTCACTCCCCTTCCTCACCCCTCCCCTCCCCATCTCTCCCTCGTCCTCCGACAGCCGTCTTGAGTGGGCTGGGTTTCGCCTCACCGACTGCTGATTCTCACATGCTACTGTCGCTGGAACTATCATATCTGGAGCTTCCGCTGTTGGGAGGAAAACGACGTGCTCCAGTTCCAGAACTGGAATCGCTTTCCTCGGAATCGGACCCGGAGCTGCTCTCAATGACAAACTCCTTTACCGGCCGGCTGCCTCGCTCGGACCTTTAGCTGCTCCATCCTAACCGACGCGGACGGGCCGTCTTCATCTGCTCTTCCACCCGACGGACCTTTCCCTTTGTGAGCGAAGCTGGGGAAGAGAGGATGACAGTGTCACGCCGGACGCCTTCGAGTCTATGCGATCCTTTCTGGGTCTTGCGGGGCCTTGGTTTTCTCCATTGAGGGCTATTTTTGTCGTCTGCGGCAATCGCAGCTGATTTCGCTGTGGTTTTCTGGCCCTCTTCTTAGCTGGTGGAGCCGTCTATATCGATATTGTCCGCCTTGCTGCTGTTGCAGATTTCCGTCATCTTGCCTGTTCCTTTACGGTTTCGTTCGTGCGGAAGTGCTGGGTGTCGCACATAATCGAGTGTTTCTGTTGCGTTTCCTCAGCTCCTTTCGACCTTCCAGAGGGGTCGCCGGCCTATACGCTATCTTGGTGTAGACCGCTTGAGGAAGGAGGGCGTGTAGTCGCAGCGACGGGTTGCATCGGCTCAGTCGCCGTCGCCACCGCCCTGTCGGAGATGTGGCGTGGCGCTCGCCAGTTGTCGTCCTTCTCGAGCGGGTGACACCTCGGAGCTCCGTGCTTAGAGAGATTTCAGCAGGCTATCTTGGGGCCGACAGTCACTTCCGTGGAAGTGTGACTCTTTAATAAACCAGCTTCTTGCGGCCCAGAGGGAGGTGGCACCTCTAGTTTGCCTGTGCCCGCACCGGCTATGTCTCGAGTAATAATTCCGGCGACAATCTGCGGTCCCTGAGTTCGGGAGCAGAGGAAATTGTGTCTTCCTCCCACACTTCTGCCTCTCTACCGACCCTGGAGCTGCTCTATATAAATAGTCTAGCCTCTCTCCGGGCTGATCTCGACTCGACATTTGCACGCTGAAATCATAAACGACTTCGCATTTGAAACATTTCCCTCCGCCGGCCCCGTGCCCCTCTTCATGGCATAGACTGGTTACAAAGAGACAGTGGGGCAACTGGAGGGTTCATGGAGTCCCGCTGCGAGAACCCTTCTTCTTTCCTTCAATTCTTTTTTCTTGCTTTTCTCCTTCTCCCTTCCAGGCACCTTCCCAGGCGCGATGTTTGTCGCGACTTTTCATCATCCTCCCTAGTTTTCCATTCTCCCCCTCCGCGCTCCACCATTCCACGTCGGCAATTCTCTTCAACCCAGTCTCTCTGTCTACTCCACCCACCTTTGTGGGCCCTGTGTTCGCTTGCTGCAGCGACTGGAGGTGTTTTCCGCCTTGGAGGGAGTTTGGGTTGGCGGGTCTGAGGGATCCACTGTTATGCTGTAGGGCAGCAGGCGTCAACCTCTCTTGATGCATGTATGACTGCATGGTGTTTGCAAGATCAGGTGAGGAAAGGGACGGCTGAATACCCGTCCGTGCTGGTGTATTGTGTAGCGCTACGTATGTATTCGACGCCCTGGCCGGGTTTTAATTGTACGACTGGATCTGTGCTCCTGATCGGCATTCTTCTTCTGGGTCAGTCACCTGGCCGGCCATGGACTGGCACAACTATGAAAGCGGCGGTCTGAATTCGGTGGCCGCGAGCCGTGCAGGGAAGTGGAGATGAGGTAGGAGGAGGAAGAGGCTAGTTAGGATTGGGGGAGGATGCAGTAGGTCACGATGGGCGCACGGCTGAGTCCAACTGGCTGAATGATGTTGGGCTGTTGCTTGGGGCAGTCATCCGTAAAGTTGCACCTGGCTGTAAGGTCACTGTTGGACTTGTCTGCTGCTTGTTGGGGTTTGCTGCTGTACTGACGTTGCTGCTCGGCTGGCTGTGGGGTGCTGCTGATTCTTGGCTGGGAGTTGATCAGTTGGGAATGAGGGACGCGTGCTGGTCGCTCGTTCTGTTCGGCTTCCGCTGTAGGCATGCAAAAACGGACGAGGGCAGCTTGATACTCCTCGCATCCTGCTTCATGTCAATATAGCAGGTTTGCATTCAATGTGTGCATTGGACTGCCTCTAATACAAGGGTCTACACTATGGTCATACGATTTTGTCCCTTTGTAGGGAAGGTCATGCCCTGATCTCGGTAGGTACAATGTATTAGCATGGGTTGAAACAGTGTCTTCTTGTGTAGAGAGGTCGTCCTCTACTGTCTCAGGAGGGTGCGGCCAAGGGAATACATGGCCTTTATTGCAAGAAGGTTCCACGTTGTAATATTGTGTTTGTGTCGCGCATGGTAGTCGCTAGTTTTTTAGATGGTTTATGCTACCAGCACTAACCTTTTTTTTTTAAAATTCCATCATTTTCCTAGGCTTCTTGTATATTATTATGTTTATGGTGGTCGATGCAAAGAACGGCAGTTCAGGTCACAATCGTTACTCATGGTACACCACCATCAGGTGGCACTGATTAACGGGCAGTTTACTATGCTTGCATGAAAAAAATAACTCATGCATGTCACATAAAGCCTTCCTTACAGACGCAAACGAGTGGTAATAGCTCAACTACACATATTGGGCGTAGTCCACATCATCGATATACAGTATTTATAATTTATCATACATTCAGGTAGATGCTAATAGTAATACACTGAACTTTGGCAAATTTTCGGAACAAGCAATGAATAGCTATTGTTTGACACTGAAAGTCTCTTAAAAGCATGAACATTGTCAAATAACCTGGTTGAGTGACGCGAAAATTTCTTCATCTAAACAGTTGAGTGTAATTTTAATGAAATTCCTATTGCCATTAAGCATTTGGCGCTATGGTGGGCAGCAAGGTTCTACGTGACATGAGAGGTGTGTACATAGACTACAGTACATACTGTATGCATTGTTAGCTGACTCTAGTAGTGACTCTCCGTAGCTCGTCGGAGCAAACTTTCTCTTACCTTCTGCTGTTTCTCTTATATGACGTGAGATAGTTTTCATGTGCCATGCTCGTCCTTGTGTTCCCTCTCAGCTCTCTGCAATAAGCTACACACTACATGCATACATTGGCATG
Source organism: Geodia barretti (assembly GCA_030341885.1). Lineage (NCBI taxonomy): Eukaryota > Metazoa > Porifera > Demospongiae > Tetractinellida > Geodiidae > Geodia > Geodia barretti. The sequence goes on from CASHTH010000479.1 coordinate 8,994, forward strand.
CTGGCATCATCATCTCATAGCAGGGGAACATATCGTCCTCTATTCAATCTTGCGTATAATAATTATACTACTACCGCTGAACAGGCTATTGTTTGTCGCAGATAGCAAACAGCTAGACTTTAACTCTAAAACAGAATGGGGGGTGCACCACTAGCAGGTAACCGCGCGTGCGGGTCACGGATAGTGTACCAGGGGGACATATCGTCCGCTCTATCGCCTCTTACAATTTGTCTCGCCCTGAATATACTTGCCAGGGGAGCATTGTCTGACTCCCCAAAAGGTTAAGGGTGTGCGGGCTGTTATTGGGACCCGATGCTAAATTTGTTGCTAGTGAGACTGATTGCAAAAGGTAGATGGTAAATCTCTGGAGCTAACACTAGCTCTGAAGATCATAAAGGCAGAAGCGATGTGTGGGCTACAAGTTTCAGTTTGCACAAGTGAGCTGGGCAGGCCTTCAAAGTCTCCGTTTATAACTGACACAAGCTGGCTGCCCTGAGGTTGTGTATAAGGTTGGTGCAAATATTTGTAATGCTAGGATGTGGGTCATAGAAATTGCAGGGGTATACATCTGGAGTAGTTAGTACTGATAAAATACATTTCACTGATGAACCCATTGTACTCATTGCAGAGCAGTTCATTCTGTTTGTGTGGGAATGTTGTTGCTAGAGGGTTCTCGCCCTCTGACTGTTCACGAATGCGGCCGCTGTCCACGACGCGGAAATGCACAGTGGAACACGATCAGCTCTGAAGAATTGCACACATCCGCGGTGGAACCTTTAGCATGCCGATAATTTGCGATGCTGGGGCAGTGCAGGCAGCGTTTGCTTAAAAAACGGGCTATGCTTATAGAAAATGTACAGGCACTTTGGCGAGTGGCTAACGCGGCACTAGAGTAATTATGTGGCCCGAACTGCTCGCACACTAGTGGCGGCAGCAACTATATTGAATCTTATTTAAATCTTACTGAGTTTTTGTCGTCACGACTGTAGCTGGCATTGACTTGCACACCACTGCACTGTTCGGGCTTGGCCTCTGCATTAGCACCGAAATCCACTTGGCTACGTAGTAATGTCTAGTATGTATGTATAGATGGAGGGCTGGGTGTTTGACAGCTTATAAAACCAGCGCTATCACGTGCATTTACCCCAACAAACACTTCAAGTGTGCATACCCTCAAAATAGTACCAGTTCTATATATCACTTAGATGATCATACGTTTAAACTTTACTTGCTTATTCAGGAATGAATTTTTGGTGTGGGCTAATCTCAAATATACACTATGCATGGGGGGAGAGGAGTGGGCTGGCATATGTGGGCAGGTAACTCGCAGACGTGGGGAGCGACTCAGCTGTCTTTGATTTGAGCTATAGTTCAGTCGGGGCTAAAGGCTATTTCAGGGGGGCCCTCTTGCCCACCCGAACACAGGCCACCCTGCTCCCTCTATATTAAAAAAAATACGTACACATGTGAGTCTTTACTAGATCTTCATTGCACCTGGCCTAGGCATCGACACTGACGGCTTGGTTTGTGTTCGGTGGTTGCGGGGTGGGGGAGGGCGACTAGAACATGTTGCTTGCTCGACCGTGTCGTACGCAGTTAACACGTTGGGCCTCCTTTTGAGTCGGACTCCTAATGAACTTCCTAGGTCGTTCTAGGGGCGTGGAGTGGGTGGGAGGAGGCAGTACAGTCTTTGGTATGGGCATTAAAGGGAATGTGGCAGTATACTCAGGAGCTAATTTAGAATGTCTACTAAAAACGAGTGAACTCATTATTGGCTGACTTCTTTCAGTTCACTTGTCCCGCTATTGTTTATTTGCTAGATGTCCTTTACAGTTACGATTTCTAAATTTAGCCCTTATAACACATATCTCTGCTTTGGCTGCTTCTGTGCGTGGGAACTTTCACTGCTGATTCAAAGAAGCAGGCATGAATTCGCGGCATTGTCCATAGTTGGTACATACTAGCATGTTAGGCAGAGGCATGTGTTGTTTTTTCATTATACTGTCTTGATTTTAAAACTAGGTCCTTTAGAGTAGTCAAATGACCGGCTAGCGTTAGGGATATGTGATATTGGTGGGGCTGGCGCATATATAGCAGCAGGTCTTGTATGCTTTATTGCAGATAGTCCTATATAGGCGTGAATGCGGTAGAAATTACGCTCTGGGCATGCAGGGGCTTTTATTTTGTAATGAGAGCAGTGAATGTGGTATAGACTGTATGTACCACATTGAGGGGGTGTGGCCAAGATGTGGTCGCAAAACCTTCTGATCACCGGTTGCTTTTCAGCTGAAGATTCTTGGAGGGGGAGAGGGGGAGGTGGAGTAGGCAAGGTGAGGCAAAAGGTTACTGTACATGAACGTGAAGTAGTACCTGTGTTGGATGTCATCGTCGCCGAGTTAACAGTGATTTGGCGCTCATTGGAACTGATTGTGTATGTAGCAATATTCCTGCCTGAGGGTGTATGTCTGTACATTACTTATTATGGGGTTGCAACACATTGGGGGGGCCTGAGTGCACTAGATATAATACCTTTTGGGCTAATGGGTAAATTTACATGTATTCAACATCTGAAGTTGGAATAGTCTGGTCCTAACACAAAATAGACATCTATCCTTGGCCTTTTCAGTGCTGCCGCTGTGGGATGATTCACGTATGGGTAGCAGGCTCTTAAAAAACATGATTCGTATGTCAACCGCCGCGCACTACCCGAGCGAACCTTTATAGGCATTGTCGTCCTGTTTTGCGGCGTTGTCCGAGTCAGAGGTGTCACCTTGTGAGGTCGACCAGCGAGGTGGTATCACGGGGTTCAAGCCTGGGGAGATTTGGTCTGTCCCCGTTGTCGTTGACTAGAGACAAGAACGCGGTATGGGCACTTGAATGGTGCGAGATAAGTGGTGGCTGTGTCGTCTTTGAAGTCGCTCATGGCCCCTGATGTCCGGCTAACTGTAGGTGACAACATTACGTTCGGCAGTGGTTTAGTATTCTAATACTGAGGTTTTTTCTGACATGTTGCTTAAAAAAAGTTGCAGTAAGTTCCGCGAAATTATTGCCGTGATAGCCGACATGGACAAGTCGCGCAGAAATAGTTATGCGTGTCTTATTTCTGGGCAACTGGGGGGGGGGGGGGCTGGGTACCATCAAAGGAGGTTGCTGGGGCACCTTAGAAACAGAAGTAATCGCTCGTGTGAAGTTGGCTTTAAAGTGATCGCTGGCCGCTGTGAAGTCTTTTCCCTGACATTGACGGGCACACTTTATGACGATGCACCTTATGAGCCTCATCACGGTGACCATTACAGTGATACATGTCAGTAGACCAGCATATATGCCACTTTGAGTTGCTATGAAGTTAACAGCATTGTCAGTTCAATCAAAGGTATGCGTTTGCAGCTCACTACTCATGTCCAACACCTCACTACTACATGGCGCACTGCATGTGGCAATTTTTGGGGCAAGTCGTACTTTAGTCTTGAGGCAATGATTTCATGTCTTTGTACACACCCAGTGTTGATCATAGGGCTGCGTAAGTATATATATAATAATGCTTGTTAATGCTGGTTACATCTCACATGGCAGACGAATAGGTAAGATCTCACTAGACTTCGCATTCGCAAAATTATCGCATAACGAGCGGCTGAGTATCATCACTCTGAACTGTATAGTGAAGCCTTATGGATGTTTGGCATATTTAACCGAAAATACGGTCAGCGAAAACGTTTAAAAATTATATGTATGTGAAAACTTTACGATGTAGTAAAGGGGCAAAGGCACTCAGCTAAGCCAATCATACTATCACGAGCAGGGCGGCGCTAGGACAGTCTAAAAAAAGGGAGCTGCCGTCTGGGTGGTATTCGAATAGACAACATCTGCAGTCTATCGGGTCTGAGCGCCATCTAGTCCATGCTTAGGCTGCATACTTAATAAGGGGCTACGGGCAGTCTCTGTGATTGCGGTTCAAATCTTCGAAGCACAATACAACAACTACTATAAACCCTATGGCACATATATTCCATGCACTTCAGTATGTACGCTATGTGAACTACAGAGCGTTAGAAGGCTGTTTTTGGATAATTGTTGTAAGTTATTCAGACTGCACATCGATCCGAAGTAAGTTCTGCCTTCTGGACGCATCATTGTACTTCTCAACTCCCCCGGGCTATCTTGACTGCCATCCACTCTGTTTCGCTTCCGTGTCCCCGAGCCTGCTGACTGACTCCGGCCTCCTTCACCGCTACTCTCCCCGCTGCCCGCGTCCGCTGCGCTCGCAACGGCCCACCGCGCCCTTTGTACGACGGGCACGTGAGGCCACGCGTGAGCTGTACAACTGCTGATTAGTCGAGCACTTTCCCTGCCGAGTTGCGCTTCGTATTGACTGGGCTTCCTCGAGCACAAAGCAAAGTGAGGAAAGAGGAGAGTAAGGGGGCGGTCGCGATGGGTATTTTTAACTGGGGGGGGGGGGGGGGTAGAGCGACTGCGTGGGTGATCGGCGATCTGGGAAGAAGGTACGCGCTCCTGTTCACATCCTCGGCCTCCTCTCAGCGGTGTGTGGCATCTGTTTGGAATTGCCTCACCGCCGGCGACCCGTCCCGGGAGATCTCCTGGCTCTGCTCCGGAATGTAATCCGCTCAGCCGCCTGGGCATTGACTCGAATGTCTGTGTTCTTATTGGGAAGCCCCTCGCTCTATCGTCGCGAGCCGATGTCAGCGGAAGTAGTTCCCGTAAATCCTCGCATGTACATGTGTTTCCGAATCGCACCTCCTGTGGCATAGACCGGCGCTCTTCTCGGGTAGAATTCAAACTTTTGACTCGTGACAGTCTATTGGCCGGTCAGAGGTGGTGGGTTCGCACGGCAGGAACTGAGTTATACTTGCAGGCACCTGCTTCTTATTTTCGGCGTACTGCAGCCAATGGTCATTGCTGAGGCTGCTTGCTGGGAGAGCTGGATTAGACGTCAAGTTGAGTTGGGAGGGTGTTTATGATGAGGGTGCCTCAGCCACGTGCCCATGCTGGGGGTGACTTGGAATGACGGGGCTGTAGCCCGGAGGGAGGCTGGGGACGGTGGGCTGTTGGTGTGGCATGGTGAGGCAGCGGCCGGAGACGAGGGAGAGGAGCTAGGTGGAAATGAGGGAGTAAACGTTGGACAAGTGTTTTTAAAGCTGTGCTCATCATACTACTAGCTGTGTAGCTGTTGCAGTGGGCTGTCTGCGGTGGGGGCTAGCGCGGTTCGCGCACAGTGTTACATCTGTACTGAGGCTTCAGCTCGCATGTGTGGGACTACTGAAGGAGCTGTGCGCTTAGACGTACTCCTGAGGTGAACGATGAGGGCTCACGAAGTGACTGTACTTGGATTGTGGGTGTGGTTTCAGATCCAGCGGCGTCGGGGTGCTTTTGGGGGGCACCTGAGCATTTCTTTGCATAAGCCACGGGTCATTGAGGGTTTTGTTGAGGGATTTCTGATTCAAAGCCTAATGCTGTAGATATCGATGAAACACACAGTTGAGGGTGTTGAGTTTAGAGTTGGCTCTGGATTAGTCCTACTGCCTCTTGCACTGGGAAGGGAGACTGTATCAGCATGCCCAGGACTTGGACACGGTACTCAGAGAAATCGTGTGTCCTTGATTTCGGCAGGAGACGAATGCAGGGAAGAGGGGGATGCAGACGGGCCTATGTGAGGAAACTTGGCGAGAGCGCGAGCGAGGATAATCGGCTAGCCATCTTGGCGTCTTAGTAGTTCGAATCTACAGTACACTCTCTGCGCGCTAGAAGATTGCCGGGGCGAACTCATGGCACAGGTTAACAGGTAGCGGGCGTGAAGACTGTGGCGGCTCTAGGCTGTCATGGGTGTCACTCTCTGGTGAGATGGGTGCCTTCGTCTTGCAGCGTCGAGCATTCTCCTCAACGTGGTGTTTCAGGGGGGCTATTTTCTTGGGTGTTTGTACCGGCAGGATTGGGGGCCTATGTTGCTGAGGTCGCGC
>CASHTH010000480.1:0-56972 GCA_030341885.1 Geodia barretti
TAGTGGTTCTGGCTCCCGGTGTCACAGAAGTAGTCATTTCCTATGAATGAGGGTACTGCAGGAGGAGGCGGGCTGTTGCGGGTGTTGTTTGTACAGGGACACCCTGACTCCAGGAGAGAGTTATCCTTCTGGAGCGCCGCAGCAGATGTCCAGATGTGCTCACGAGGTGACTCTCCATGCGTTATGCTGATCCCATCAACGTAATTGTTATCGGTAGTGGTAATAATAGTGTATCGGCGAAAAGCATCTGGAGTTTTGTCCTGATATCCAATGATCTTGCCACACACTTGAGAGTACTCTACTCCCTGTACTGGCAGCACCGCCGAAGAGCATCCACCACCATCAATGTTTCTACTACACAGTCTGCGAGGACTGGTGATGGTCCCCAGACCAGATGGACAGGTATACATACTGCTAGTGTCAGTCACGTTGATAGAGGCCACCCTCATCCAGCCTCCAGCTACACCTTTGCAGCTCCTCTCCATGTCACAGTACATGTGTTTGGGTTTGCTGTCGGTTCCACTGATCCAGTAGAGACCTGAGGGAGACCGTGGGGCCAGCTGGAGGACCTCCTTGCAGGAGGCGGCAGGGTGACTGGGAGTGTAGCCAAGATTCAGTGCCTCATACAGGTCATGCATAATCTACTCCTTGAGCTGACAAGTGACACACTCGTCAGTAACAGCGTAGATCCCGGTGCAATAGACCAGAAGTATGTATAATCATGGAAGAAAGAGCTGTAGTAGCCATATCTGTAGACTGTCTTACAGGCTGATGTTCGTATAAACCAGACTCGCTTTTATAGATGGCGAGGGAAGATGATATCATACACGTGCTATGTTAAGGAACCCAGCTACCAGATGAGTTCTCCAAAACTACTACTACAGTTCCAAGAAATATGTGTGGGTGTCAAAAATTTCCTTGCATTAATTAAGTATTATAGACAGCTACATGGATGGTACAGGTAAAATCTCGTGATTATAAAACTTTAGTGACTTTCGCAGGCAAGTCTCCATTATGCTCCACAAAAGCTGCTGCCTTTAAAACCTGGGCCTAGTTGGTATGGAGCACACTGTGCCAACTTACGCTTAGCAAAGTGGTGCATGCAGTTGACTCACTGATCTTGATGCGAGTCGGCTTGTGGTGTGTGGGGGACGTCTGATCTCTGTACTTCTCGAGTCTCGTCCTGGGCTGGCGGACTTTGAGCTGGGGAACCAGACTCTCTCTCTTGTAGAGCATGATGCTCGGAGGTCTCAGCTCTGCAGGCAATACGTCGTAGTGGTCAGGTCTCGATTCTCCACTGCTCGGTCGACTGTGATCAGAGTGAAAGGAGAAGTTCGAGAGGATGCTGTGAGCAGTCTGGGGCCTTCGCGGGGAGTCTGGTTTGAACATGACTTCCTGGTTGAGCGTGACTCTCTTTGACGGGCGTTTCTCTGTCGATTTTTCTTTCTTTCTGTTGTCCTTGAAAGATATGGGCTTCGGGTTGAGTCGTTTTGCGTATCTCTTGGAAATAGCTGCAATGGCAGCTTCTACTGTTCGTCTTTTCTGCTCACTGATTCCTGTGTCCTTACCCTCTCCCTCTCCTCCTTCTTGGTTCGGAGGAGCTGTGAGGAAAGGCTGCTTGTTTTTGGAGCTGCCGAGATCCAAGTAGCAGTCGGTCTGCCACTCTCGCTTCTCGACCACCGTATCTGATGTGAGAGACCGGTGATCTTGCAGGAACTTGCGTACCAGGTCCGGCTCTAGAAAGTCCGAGACCTGATCTGCGTTCTCACCGACTTGGGTGAAGTCAAGACACTTGCCAAGGCTCGAAAGGATGGAAGTGGACCCGAATTTGAGCTCGTTGAACTTGTAGATCTCCTTGACTTTGGTCCAACCTAAACGTGCTCCCTTTATACCGTCTCCTTCCTCCCCTTCTTCGAGAGCGCCTTGATTGCTATCTACTTCTTCCCCGGACACTAGCCTTGGACCGTCCTTGTCTACTGGCGGTAGGAGGGACACGTGCCGACTGCTGGCCGCGGAGCCTCTCCTCCGTATGGCGCTCTTGACTCGCTGGAGGTCGGCTGGAGCCCTAGAGAGCCGCCCGACGCTCACAACGCTCTCTGCGTCGGCCCCGTAGCCTTCTCTCCACTCCCTAAACACTGAAACGTCGTCTGGCGTCTTTCTAATTCGCCTCTGCTGGTAGCTCCTCTCCCTCTTTTGGCTGAAGAAGTAAGGAGTGTTCTCGTCCAGGAAGGAAGGGCTCATGAAGATTGGAAAAAGTAGTCTCTGTAAGAAAATGGTGGGCGGGGCTCGTTGAAGCTGGCACCGAGCTCGTTTCCCATAGCAACACGTAACAGGAACGACGACCGTGCGTTACGCAAGCTCATACGTAACCCGGAAGATGTTATGGCGGCAAGAAAGACGGTGACACGCCTGAGCTAGCACACTTTGCTAAAGCAGGGAAGGTAAGCAATGAATATACATCCTCATCGTAATGTCAGTAAGAAAACCAGCGTTTTACTTTTTTAGTTCACACTCGTTCAGGTCAGAGTTCGGAAGGATTCAACAGGCACCATTGATAGCCACACACTGAAGAAATATTGAGGTGGAAGACGCAGAGACTAGTCATGGTGTCACCAAAGAGAGTCGGAGTGAGCATAGTGCTGAACCTCACCTCGGCAATCAGCATCGTATTCCTCAACAAACTAATCTACGTTCGCTACGGGTTCCCGAGCATGACTCTGACCCTCGTCCACTTCCTAACCACCTCTCTCGGTCTCTTCCTCTGTGCCAAGCTCGACGTCTTCTCCCCCAAGAGCCTATCACTTCTCAAAGTCCTCCCTCTCTCGATCTCATTCTGCGGATTTGTGGTCTTCACGAACCTCTCCCTCCAGTTCAACACCGTCGGGACCTACCAGCTGGCCAAAGCCATGACAACCCCTGTTATTATGACCATTCAGGCCCTCTTCTATGGGAAGAACACTTCACTAAGAGTCAAGCTCTCAACGGTAATTATTCGATCTGGATGATGAATAAGGATATAGAAAACAAGCCTAGAGTAAAGTAAAATTTGGGAAGCAAAGTTTTTTAGGAATGCAGTACAAATACTCTCAGACAGAAGCAGGTCTTCCTCTTTCCCTCGGACTATGCTACTGTCGTCACTATTACCTAACCTTGTGCCATTGCAACGGTAGCTATATTTCGTTTCAGATCCCTGTGATATTTGGGATATTCTTAAACTCCTACTACGACGTCCACTTCAATTTTCTCGGCACCCTATTTGCAGGCCTTGGAGTCTTGGTCACGTCCACCTACCAAATAGTGAGGGTCTTCCCCTTTTAGCTGGCAATTCTTACTGTGTGTGGTTTCAACGTTTCTGCAGCTTGTTGGGACCAAACAGACTGAGTTTCAGGTCAACTCTATGCAGCTTCTTTACTATCAGGTATGTACAAACATACTTATAGTTTTTGAGGGAGAAACCATTTTTAAACTTGCAGAGACATTAAACGCAGAAAAATAGCGGAAGCTCAAAAGTTTTTTACAAAGACAAAATACACATGAAAAAATGGAAGTTTGGGTTTCTGAAAGAGAATGTAGTGTTGTGTGTTTGTAAATTGCAGGCTCCTCTCTCGTCACTAATTCTGCTGTGTGTGGTCCCGTTCTTTGAACCCGTGCTCTCTCTCCCGTGGCAACTCTCCTTTGAAGCTCTGGTAAGATTCTGCTTAGTATTATTGGGAACTGCCCATTCCCCCATACATGGGGAACTAGACTACCTCGATCATGAGACACTCTGGGCTCTACATACAATATACCTTACTCTACTTTTCCCAGGTCCCTATATACCCCACTAACCAAGAATTGTTTGGGCTCCTATTGTAGGTAGATCTGTGAACAAATTCAATTGCCAGTAGAGTGACTTTTATTCAATTGAAAATGTGTGGGCTCTGGTGTCTACTGCTGTAGGGAATGGTGTTGGTGTCAGGTCTGGTGGCATTCATGGTCAACCTCTCTATATTCTGGATCATTGGAAAGACCTCCCCACTCACGTACGTACACTAATAATGCTCTAAAACAAACACATGATATTACACCTCTGCAGCTTTTTCTTGCCTACTACGTATATATGTGCCTGAAATTTCAATCCATTAGCTACGAGTGTCTAGTAGTCGGCCATTTTCCAGTTTGTTGAGCTAGGTGGCTCAAAACTCTTTCACCAGTATAGCTGATGGCTTTCTCTCTATATGCCTCATGTAATCCCCACTGCAGGTACAACATGATAGGCCACTGCAAGTTCTGTGTGACTCTGTTGGGAGGGTTCTTCCTGTTCAGAGACCCAATTAGCCTCAACCAGTTCCTGGGCATTCTCTCCACCGTTTCTGGCGTCACTCTCTACATCCTTTTCAAACTGAGAGAGACAGGCTCTAGTGCTACACTCAGGCTACAAACACAGAAAGTCTAGTAATCATTTTCGTAGTAAACTCCCCGTGGAGCGCGTTAATTGGAACCTCGCGTCATCGTGGTGTGGTTTTTTCCTTCTTGCTGGGCAACGTCGTTTACTAAGCGAGGCCTGTAGGCAGCTACTGTATATATCGTCTCTTTCCACCGATGGCATCCAATAAATCGTCCTCAGCCGCGCCTTCGGGCTCTACTGGCGGCGGTATATCGTTTTCCATAGCCAAGAAGAGCCAGAGCAGTCTCGGGGGGAAGGTTGGAGGATTTGCAGAGGCCATGGGAGGCAGAGGAGATACCAAGAACGGCCAAGGAGCCGCGAAGGACTTCGTATACTCCTTTGAGAGAGGAAATATTCACAGGTAACTAGACTATCGTGCTGACTTTGAAGCACTACATGTGACATGCCATGGCATATATACCTACATGTATAGCTCTACTAAAGTCCAGGCTGGACTACACTGCTACAGCGTGCTTATAGCTCTTAGGAGTTGAGGAATCCACCAGAGTCCGTTTGGGTATGGAGCAGTATGTTTGGTGTGCCCCGCAGCTCAAATCCTGTGCCGAAGAAGAAAGATTATGTGATCCCACTCATCCGTAAGGTGGTCTGGAGAGGGGTGGAGGAAGGAGAAGGAGGGAAGACAGAGGGAGTGAGTGGGGGTGTGTCCAACACTGATCAGGCGAAGACTAATGAGAAGCTGACGTTAGACAAGGAGGCAGCAAAAGCTATCCTTTCAGGTATGGAAATATGCATAATGATAAGCAGAATTTGTAACCAAAGTTTGTATGCAGGGATGTTCCACAATGCCCATAACATTTGTGTTAATTTTTTCCTTTCAAGTTCACCCTAGTCACATACATGACTGTGTCATTTATACACGTTGTAAGGATATCTAAAGAGTCTGTTCCGTTAGAGGGGTTGTGTGTGTGTGTGTGTGTGCAGATCTAAAGATCGCCAAGTCAGAAGAAGGGGAAGAGGGGGATGGAGGTCAGATGATCCCTCTCCTGCTGCAGAACAAGCCTCCAGTCAGGGAGGACTCTGAGACTGGGGAACTGGCTGACCTCAGCATGAGGCCTGAACCCGTGAGATGAGAGAAACCCATATTTGGTACTACTAGCATGACAGTGAAATTGCACTAGTAGTTTATTAGGAGCTTTCAGTTTGGTGAACAAATCTACTCACTGTCAATAGAGATGGGCACGGATCATTGTCTATGGGACTACATGTGTACATGTTAACTACTCTTATGCATTCACTGGTGTTGTTTCAGAGCACTGCTGATGACTATGAAGAGATGCCAATAGGAGAGTTTGGTAAGGCCATGCTGAGGGGGATGGGCTGGAAAGATGGCACAGCCATCGGCAAGAGCAACAAAGGGTTAGACACTGAGCTATATATGTACATATGTATTTCATAGATGCCTATGTGCTGTCAGATCGGTTGTGAAGACTTTCGGTTGGAAAGGCACTCAAACTTTATACCATTCGAAAATGTTTTTGTCGCGTTTTAGTAGTGCAGTATTATTCTTACGTATGTACAGCTCCTTGCTGACTTCTCTCCCGCTTGCCTGTGTGAAGCCAGTCTGTTTCCTTGGCCTGCAGGATGCTGGCTCCTGTGGAGTTCATTCCGAGGCTGGGTAAACTGGGTCTCGGAGCTGCCCCAAAACCTCAGGAGAAACCCACCAAGGGGAGGAGACCCGGAGAGCCAAAGAAGAAGGTGAAACACTCATGGAGGAGATATTTTCGAAAACCGAGAACCATATGTGCAGTTTGTGCAAGATTTATAGGCCTGTGAGGCTAGGAAATTGACTGATGTATACACAACCCATATCTATAGCCTGTCAGAAACGATTGTTTCCAATTGGCAAAAAATTTACATCATCAAAGGTTTTTTCCGTGACTTCCTTTTTCGTGTCAAGTGTTTTTTGAAAATTTTATAGTGTTTGTTTGATGTTGCTGGTTTTACTGTGGGGTATGTCTGATGGCGTGTCAGGTGGTGCAGGGACCTTACATTGGCGCCGATGGTCGGGTGAAACACATGCGACTGATAGGAGAAGACATCCCCGAACAGCCCATTCAAGGTACGTCTATTAGGACATTATCTGAACCTCACGGTTGTGTCTCTGCAGGGTATACGACCGGTAACTGTGCCAGAGTTCTCAGTGGACCTCATATGGGACTATGTGGGAAGGTATAATACACATAGAAAGATGCACGTTCATAAAACACAATAATTGGGGCGTGCCTCGTTGTTAAGGGTCTGTCCCTATCCAGATTGTGTCAGCTGATGAGGACAAAGGTCGAGTGGGATTAAGACTGGCCATCAATGCACAGGTATCAGTGTGTGTACATATTATGTGTGCACTCTAAATTACCCTCTAGACCTATACATTGTACGTTTGCAGCGCAATGAGCATTTAGAGAGTAATGCAGTGTAATGCATCAGTCACAATTCTCAGGAGTATGGTGGATGTACTGTGTAATTGTGGAAGTGAGCTCAACATGTACTGTATATCAATGGTTTGTTCTTGTGACAAGATGCCAGCCCTCAGGGGAGGAGAAGATCTTCTCCTCTCCATGGGTTGGGTCTCAGTATATACACCACTAGTTTACCTATACACATAGCGCCGTGCTGCTGCTGCTCGTCCAGCAGCTGTAATAACTCCAGCAGTGGTATCATCCTAGCTCAAGCAGACCTCATGTGTGCACACGAGGTCTATGTAAACGCCACAACAAATCTTTCCTCTGCGTGTGAAAAGCACTGCATGGTTCATACCAAGCACTCTACTGCGGTACTCTTTGATGAAGGGTATATACGTAATAGTTTTTTGATGAAGGGTAGGTAGTGTATAATAATTTTTAACAACGTTTAGTGTTAATTGGTGATGAATATGCTAGGGTGCTGGTTGTGTGTACATAGCCAGTGGGTAGACATGAACACATGAGAAGTGCGGAGTGCTTTTTTCTTGTCCATAGCTTGTCGGCAGAACTCCCGCCGAGCAGTGAACATATTGAGCAGTATGGTCTGGTAAGCATAGGGACCTCCAGTGGTGGGAGCCTCACGGGTGGTGGGGTAGGCTCTGTGTATAGGCCCAAGGCACTGTTGATACTCGGCCTCCTGCGAAGCGGTAGTTGGAAACACTGATGCCTGTCTGCGATAGGCAACCACTTCTCCTCTCCTTTGGAGCCATGTTGGCTGTAACCAAAACGTATTTACCATGTGCTGTGGTGGGTATTGACAGCTCACACTATGTACATAGAACAAAGAAAAGAGAAAGAAAACAGGCTCTACTTAATAAAGGTGGTATATACTTGCTGAATGCTCTGAGGAGCTTACTTGGTACAGTTTTTGGGATATAAATCAACCTCAAATTCCCGTAGGATGTGACTGCGCGTTTATCGGTGGTGAGCTTGCCTCTGGCCAGGTCTCCAGACTGGAATGAGATTCATTGCCAGTTGTCATGTCCTCTGCCACCTTGTTGACCTTGTCATGTCGGCCCATATGGCACTTAACTTCCTCTGATATAGGGTCGCTGCATTGCCAGACTGTATTATGGGGGCACACGTGCAAAGTTACTGCTGGAGGCAATTTCTGACTCTCGTTCCAGCTCTGCAGTTCCACTTCTTAGTCACGTCTCTAGTTAGTTGTATCTTGGAATCTGCAGCGATAGATTATCTGATCATACTTGTGTAACTGAGCTGACGAGCATTTTTCCTTGTGTTCTTTAGCAAGTGTTGTAAGTTACTGTAGTGAAGGATAGGTCTGACTTGCAGCAAAACTTAATCTGTCCTGTGCAAAGGCCTTTCTTTGCTGACCACACTTGGCAGACACACATCTGGACACACAGATAAGTATAGAACATATAAAGAGTAGGAAATTGTTCGTCTTTGGTTGAACAACAGCCTTTCTAGGCTAGAGTTTGAAAATGTGCAATGACGTCATGTAACGTGAATTCTCCAAATTCGGTTCTCTCCGAGTCTTCCTCCCCTACTCCCCACAGTGTGTGAGCAGAATTCCTGGTGCATGCTGTCTGTGTTTAGACTAGGGGTCCACTTCTGATAAACCCTGCTTCCTGGGTTACTGTCAGTGGCCCTCAGAGTGGGGAGAGAGAGGTGGATTACTGTCTGCATGGGGCGGCGAGGAGGGGGTCGACCTAATTTGAGGTCAACCTCTGCCATTTGACCCTACTATCATATCTATATGTACCACCTATATCTAAATAGACATGTAGCTCACATAAGGGCAGCACAGTACGTATGCACTCGAATTCTTTAAAGCTGTGATGCAAGTGTGTGAATAATTTTGCATCAGTATATGCAACGAGATCTCACAGCTTAATGTACATATCACTAATATGCTTTTATTTTTTGCTGTTTTACACAGCAATAAGTGGGACATTACACCTGAAATGTTCACCATAGATGCTTTTGATGGTATGTACACAACTTAGGTGTGTGTCAAGGTCCACTGACTTCTTGATGCATTTTCCAAGGAAGGAGAGAGCCATCAATTATTACACATCGGGATCACCCTCCTGATAAGCCAGCTCGTGCACAAATAGAGTGTGCACACAGTATATATATATAATATATATAGCACATGAGAAAGGAACGGTAAACAAGAATGGCGGGAAGATGATATAGCGGATTCATTGGCCGGGCTATTATGAATAGCAGTAGAGATAGCTGCGTTATCAACGCATTGTGTCTATTCACGGCATGTGTGCACAGAGTGTGCATCCAAGGGCCGTTGGGTAATGAATACATCCAGGACTGCCGTATTTGGACTGCTCCTCCTCACATGCACTGAGGATAGCAGCACGTTCCTGGCTTGATTTTATCAGGCCTCTGATGTAGTGCCCAGGCAGCGGTGCAAGAACTGGGGGGAAGGGCGAAATACACCTGAGTGCATACCATCAGTGTGATCACTGCTAGAGTGTGGTTATCATATGGTGTGTCCACCTACTTTTGGTACGTATGACTGGGGAATCATATCTGGAGCACTCTTCTGTGAAGCTGAGCTATTGGATGACTTGGCCTATAACTTATTGATATATATTTATGGCTGTGCTTGCTAGTTTGGAGGCTCTGGATGAGTGCTCTATCACTGAGCTACCAGCCCAACCGAACTGGCTGGGCTCAAGTCTGCAATACAACACAACGCAAAGGGAAGACCTGTGCTTTTGTACGGAAACTCGTCCATCAATAGTAGCAGAGCCGCCAGAGATATATGCACTAATCATGCACTTGTCACCAGTAACTAAACTACACACGGTTTTGATGTGTTTGTGTGTGTTTGTTTAGGTAATAGACTTCAGCAAGCATCATCTGGAGCTCATACCCAAAGAAGAGTACGATAAACCTCCGGCTAGACCACAACCGACTTCAAAGGAGTATGGACTGATAAAACGAAAGGGAGAGAGGTATGCAAAATATTTCCGGTGAAGACACCCAAAGTAGTATTGCTATTATTCTTCTATAGTAACAGTAGAGATGAACCTTCTTCCTCAAAAGATCACCTGTCAACTGAGATAGAAGTGCAGAGTGGCAGGGAATTTAGGGAAAATAAGAAAAGACGGGCTGACCGGGAGTCGAACCACAAGAGAGCTAAGAGATGCAAACACTCGGAAAAGAGCGATGCACCCTTAGTCAAATCCGGTGGTACCACTGAGGCTGGTAGCAGTGGCAGTGGAAGTACTGGTGGAGGACATAAAGAGGTATCCAGAGAGAGGCTTTGGGTGGCTCCCTACCTGAGAGTCAGAATTGTGGACACCTCATTCAAGAGAGGGAAATACTATAACAATAAGGTGAGACTTAGTTTCCCAGCCCTCCAGGTGAGACTTAGTTTCCCAGCCCTCCTCAGGCACAGTCAATTATTAGGTATCAGTGTATTTTCCTGTGTACTGGCTTAAATAATGAAGTGGTTAGCAGGTGTTGAATCTTGTTTTTGTGCAGGTTGAAATCCTGGACGTGGTGAGCGGGGATGAGTGTGTGTGTCGGACGGCTGACGGAAATAATCTCGAAGGTATATACTTTTCAGTCAGGTGGTGTGTGTGTGTTGAAAGTGCTGTGTGGCTTTGATGATTCATATATTCTGTGTATTAGTCTGTGACGAGTCAGCAAAGCGTTACACTGCATGATATTAAGTATTCATGCTCAGGGCATTGCTTCTTTCCTATCTCTCTTCTTTAGTACTGGCTCTTAGACGACACACTGTTATCACCATAGATAACTGGTCATTTAGTTACTCTACAAAAGCCTCAACAACATAACTAATTTATAGCACAGATAAGTGCATTATGTATAATTATGATGACAATATTATTCAGTTGTGATAGTAAGAGCGGATAGTTTCAAAATAGCTGAGATTCTGGATTGCAAACGTGTAGTGGTGCATAGTATTGATTCTCTTTACAAAAGTTTGAGTGGCTGGAGAATTGTTGTTTTGATATCAAAATTTTTTATGAATATTGAGTGCCCGATCCATGCACAAATATTTTGGGCTAATAACTTGTGATATTCTGTAGGTGATAGAGTTCAGTTCACTTTTCAGTTTCATAGTTTTGAGCTCCTCCAAGGGTTGAGCGTGCAAATTACAGCACCCACAGTTATTATGGAGCAGAGTTTGACAGTCCCTCTGGCTCCTCCCTCAGGTGTTCGTCAGGGTATGCTGGAGACTGTAGTTCCCAAGACTGAGAATGCTGCAGTCATGATAGTGGGAGGAAAGAAACACAGGGGACAGGTATGAATACATGCATCAATTTCACTTTATACACTGCTATAGCTCAGAACTGTAACCCTTGTCGTGTGTTGGGTTTTGTATGATTGTTAACTCTCGGTGCACATGCGCAGCGAGGGTTACTGTAGTTGTCGTGCGTGTCTGTCTGTCCGTTACCTTACGTCTCACTTCACGAGCCATGAGTCGCTCCACAAACAATACCATGTTTTAAGCGTCAGGTATTCGGGTATAGGTCGAAAAAGTATGTATGGTTTTCTCTGAAACTGCTGCGTTCGAGAGTTACGACGTGAAACACGAGCGAAAAAGCCAATATGCTAATTAGAACAGGCTTACCTCGAGTGGGTTCGCTCTCTCTGTGTATCTTGAAGGCACAAGAAGTCACGAGGAAGGTTGTGTATTGACTCCCGCATGGTATCTACTGCTGTAGCTGGCCTGTGTCAGACTCTCCACGAGCTACTAACGGGAGGCCACGAGTAAACGCATACTAATACCATCAATTAGCGGTATCGCGCATGCGCAGTTCGCTGAGGATTAGTGCTTTTTCATTTAAAACTTCTCTTGTGGGATATGTGGAGTTGCTACTGTGGATATAGAGTGAGTTATAGGATGATGTCATAATGAAGTCAGTGTCACTCTAAACACACCCTGTCTGTGTGTCTGTCTGCCGGCAGTGTACATATTTACTCCAAGTAACTCATCAACAATGATCTAATCATCACCTGGGTAAGGTTCCGCATCCAGAATCTCCTACACACAAACACACATGTGGACATCGTCGCAGCCCATCTATTGGCTGGACCACTCTCTTGCGAACACACATGTGTTGACTTTGGCAAAAGTATATTCATCAGTCCTACTACGATACCGTGCCAGGAGGCAGAGTATTCATAGACGTACAACCGATATTCACACCACGTTTATCAGAGTCTAGTAAAGATGCGCATAACTTCGGCCGTGGTTCCCAGGCCTGTTATGACACAGTGTCTGTAAGGTCACAATGGGTCGTAGTAGCTGGTTCGTGGTCCTTTCCCCCTGGCAAGTGTGCCCTGTTCGACTGTTTGTATAGCGGCATAATTCGTAGATAGCACTCGAGACCTGTGACAACAGCAAATTTCTGAGATCTGTGTGCGTGTCATTGAAAATGAACCCGATTTCAGTACTACTTCACTATCAAGTTGTGAAAGATTCCAACATCCAAAATATAACTGTTAAAGTGGGAGAGAGATTGAGTGGGACCTAATGCACATGTAGCTCCAGGACATGAATTTCACAGGAAACTTTGTCCTGAGATTTATGCAGAGGTCAGAGTTAAAGAGAGAGCGCAGTGATCGGAGCCCTATGATTTTTTTCAAGAACTGCCTAGTTTGCTCTGTCCAACCACCTATGCTCAACAACATAACTGATCCCTCAGCAGCAAAGCTTCTTTAGCTCAGAATTGATGTACAGAAGTTGAGTTATATACGTTCTTCACAGGGTTACCTGAGATTAATCAATCCGCTTATCCGGCCCCTGATCCCACACTTGGCAGACAGAAAGAATTGTAAGTGCAAGTCAGAAGGAGAGAAAAAAGGAAGCTTATCATCAGCCTATTCACACAGGTTGAGGTGGTGTTTATATTAAGGCTAGTGCAGCACTTGAGTTTGAACATTATCTCCTCGAGTCTGAATGCGGGCACTTGAAAAGTACTCTAAAGGAGACATATGGCAGCCATACATGTACATCTCAAAGCACTGGCTGGGTTGTTGTAAGAGCACCCTCCCAGGCCAGCTGGAAACCTGATGCCTCTAAAAGGTTGTTGGGATATTCATTGGGATAGCATGGGACTATGGAAACAACATGTGCTGGATGTGCACTTTGGTGCATTCCCTAGAAGGAGCTCAGGTCTGTAGGCGGAGCGTTCAAGTGGTGGACATGAGCCTTGTGCAAACAGGCCTGAGAACATCCTGTCTCCAGCGCTGATAATCCGACTCTGAGTTTGTTTGGAGAGGAATCCGATAAGCTGCAGGAATGCAATAGCGTGCTGTGCCAGCAAAGACTTGTTTTGGGTTCTTTGCCTATGGAACTCTTTCTCAAAGGTGATAGATGCTTTGTTTTGTAGGTAGTGTGCGAGCTGGTCTTGCCTTCCCCTTCTTAAGGCTGGTCACAATATGTCGCATTGCCCCATTGCGACGTGACGCGAAGATAGAAATGGGTTCTATCCTCACAATGCTGCAACGCCACACGGCGCGACGGGACAATGCGACATATTGTGACCAGCCTTAACCGGCATCAACCTAGACCTGTTACCAGTCAATCTCCAATGTTGTCTGATGGCACACGATAGGGTGGTTGCCAGTGGGAGGTTGCCAAAGAATAACCGCCGACAGTACTTGGGGGGAAGTGCGCTGGTTTCTGAGTTAGACTCCCGACGTTTTTTCTCTTTCTTTCAACTCACCAAAAAAACTTAGCTGTGCTATCACGGTTTTTCATTGGGGCTTATACTGAATATCCTATCGGACAAAAAAGGTTTTACGCTGGTGCATAGCAAAACGACCCATTCTTACTTGAAATTAACCTGCTATATGTGTGATATCTAAATTTGTTGTGGTGTGCAGCTAGTGTGCAGCACTGGTGTTGTGGATCAAAGTGAAACTGTGATGACATCCCCACAGGTTGGCAGACTGCTGGAGAGAGACTCAAAGAACTACAGAGCCACAGTAGAGTTGGTGTACAGTAGCACAATATTGACTGTGGATTACGATGACATATGTGAATTCACAGGGGATGTGGAAGATTGATTTTTCTGCTCCTTTATTGCCTCCCTAACCCTATGCTCTGTTATACATACGGGCGCCGAGCGGCGCGGAGATAGATATTCACACACCTTGGTCCCGTGCGCACGGATGATTCTGATTGGTCGAAACGCCGGCGAGCGTGGGAATAAAACGCTCGGTCGTGAATGCGGTAGGTCACTCGCGTTTGAACACGACCTCGGCCTCGATCGATCTAGAACGTGTCCCCTAACTCTGCAAGCCATTTTTTCTCCTCCTGCTCCGCTCTCTTCACGACACGCGTCGTTAACTGTTCCACGCGCTGCTCAGCTGTTTAGCGTAACACTTCCAATTCGTAGTAGAACTATGTCAACCATCGCCTGCAAACTGGAGCCTACTCCAATGAACTACCAGAACATCCACTGCGGACTTCTCTCGAAACAGCCGCCGACTACCTCCGCTTTCGGCAAGCCTCCGCCGCTCATCGCGGGTCGCCCGCCGGCGGAGCTAAGCTTGCCTCCTCCAATGTTGCCTCTGCCTCCCCCTCTCTCCCCCGGCGAGCCTTACCCGTACTTCTACACCTCGTACCGAAGCCCCTACGACCCCCACACCCCTTGCTCTCCCTGCTCCCCCACGGACTTCGATCTGCTACCGGATCTGGGCCCCGATCTCAACCCGGACGAGGTTTTCGGAGGATTACCGCCGATGGCCATGCAGGACGTCAAGCTCTTCGACGGCTGTTTCGACTTTGGGAACCTCGACTTAGATTCGGATGGCGCCACTTCAGGCAGCGACTGCCTCACGCCGCTAACCCCCGACGATCACCTGCAGTTCATCATGCCAGCCCCGCCGCCCATCGGAGCCGAGACCGAGATCGAGGTGAAGACGCTGCCACCTCCGCGGAAACCGAGGACCACCAGAAAGGCTGCAAACTCCAACAATCCGCCGAAACAAACCCGACCGCGCAAGCGGAGCACCGCACGCGACGCGACGGAGGTGAGCTCGCTGGTGAAGCACTGCAAAATTGCCGGGAAGGACGGTGAGGACTCCGAGCAGCCCTCTTCCACTGAGCCTGTGGCCACGGAGGTGGACGGTTCCAAGATCTACTACTGCTCCTATCCTTCCTGCGAGAAGGCCTACTCCAAGAGCTCCCACCTGAAAGCACACCTCCGAAGGCACACTGGAGAGAGGCCCTTTGCCTGCAACTGGCCCGGGTGTGACTGGAGGTTCTCTCGTTCGGACGAGTTGGCTCGACACGAACGAAAACACACTGGAGTCAAACCGTTTGGCTGCACCATCTGCGGGAAGAAGTTCACCCGCTCCGACCACCTCTCAAAGCACGTCAAGATCCACCTTCGACCGAGGAAACCACGTGGCGGTGGTCGATCAAGGTCGCGGCGAATCAGCTCTGTCTCAAGCGTCGAGGACCAAGTCTCTCCTCTCTCGTCCCCATTTTCTACCTCTGACACCAGTCAGTAGCTAGCCCAGAAACTCCCAACCTGATTCTTTGGCACAAGTCACTTATTATCTCTACACTTTTTAAATGCTGTGTACTGTGTAAAGGCATACCAAGCAAATCACTCACTTCCATTATTTTCGTATTTGTACGTTTTTTGTAGGTATCTGCAACCACCAACCACATCTTCACAGGCTAGAACAATTTGTATATACTTTGACTTTGTCATTTTCCGAACATTTTTGTTTGTACGAACTACTGACGATGACTTTTCTTTTGAACTGCTGCAGTGCAATCTATATGCATGGGTGCTCCAATGTTAGCATGAGTAAGTCTTGAAGCTCAGTCTTACACCTGAGGATTTCTCTATGCGTATTGGTCTACTTAGAAATGTAGCAAGACTGCTTTATCTGGTTTCTCAGAAATACTCTTATTATTTTAAGAATGCTGATCAAAATGTCTTGAAAGAAAGCAACTAGCCTTCCCTGCATGGGTCTGTAGACAGCAGATGTGATTGTCTACCTAAGTGTACATAGCTTTGCTGTAGCCCTAGATATTATATACTATAGTTGTTCACAGTGTTCTTTCCAGCTCGTGAATGGGATTTCCAGTGAACATGCTGCAATTGGAATCACGGCAAACGCAGGATGCCTTTTCGTGTCACTGACTGTATTCATTCGTGCAAATCCTGCTGCAGAGGAACTTACCATACTACCCACATGTACCCACATACATGCCACACACATTCAAGCTCAGTATTAGAGTGGAAGCTGGCAGAGATTATTGGCAGTATAGGGGACACCTTGGGGTCATCTTCAGAGGCCTCTCTTGTTCGGAGGGAACAACGTAATAGTTTTGTAGAGAGGTGTCCCTTATTCGGAGTGTCCATTTTCAGAGGTTTCACTGTAAGCAACATGTGTCACTCTTGTTTTCAAGCTATGATCGACTTAAATTCTAAAGTTGATCATCTTTTCAAACGGGTATACAATCATGTTTCACTTTGTCCCCATGAGCCTACGTGGTGCTCCCTATAAACCACGGGTATATATAATACTTGAATGGGGATCAAAGAGGCATTCAATGTTTCATCATGCTCACTATGCTTTCATAGATAAGCCATCTATAGTTAGTAGTAATGTTGAGACAGTGGCAGAGAGCCAGGGAAACAGCTAAGACAGCAAGGTGAGACGATGAACGATGTTCCTGATAGCCTTGTAAAAGCCAGGGCCACCTGACTGTACAGTGCTACTTGTGTCGGGCTTTAGTCCCAAAGTTTTCCTAGTCTTGACTCGAGTGCACGCTCGCCTGTTGTTCAAAGATGTACTGTGCCTGTATGACTGCAAGCAATATTAAAGACGGGCTGTTGAAACCCATAGCATCAAATCCAACTGTCCATGTGCCCATTCCAGTCTGAGGCTACCAAGCGATATTAAGACAGCACGTGTACCAAGAGGTAATTTCAGAGGTGAAACCAATGTAGGTTGGTATGACCGTAAACGTAGTTGATGTTGTATCAAGAGCCTCACTGACTCAACCTGCACAAACTTCAGTTCCACATCTAGCAATGATCACAGTGACTGGAAATCAGTCCACTTCTGAGGCAAATCTTTTTCCAGTTTGCCCTGTGTGTGTGCATGTGAACTGCATGTGTGGCTGGAATGTAATCATGTTGGGTTCCAGACCTTTGTAGGTACAGTTGTGTACCCATCACAAAGTTATCACATGTTATGTGAAGGCAAACACATGAATACCCACTGTACGAACTGCCACACACATTTCGGCACACAGTGTGCATTATTCATGTGTCCGATGGTTAGAGGCAGCTAATGATAGGGTTCTCCCCAAGGGGTGGAGCTAGAGATACAAGTTTCAAAACCGTTATTCATGCAAGCAGCAAATGCCCAGCTCTACAGCATGAATTCCATTGGGTAGCTTGCAGCACAGTTCTACCTGATGCCAAATGCACGAAATAGTAGGTCCCAATAACCGTACACACGGACTGTATTGTATTAACTGGTCATACACGTAAGTCAGGGATGCTACTCACCTCAAATCTTCCTCCAGTTTGTTGTTTTCGCTGCACGAAAAAAGGGGGGAGGGGCTGGTCGGAGGTGCCCGAGCCTCGCGGTGTGTAGAAAAGCTGGAGTTTAGCCGTGCTGCTGCCCGATAATGGAGCAGTTACTTCTCCTTGAGGTATCATCCTGAAACTTCTGTCCGCCAGGGACCATGACCGCAGCTCGGTTGCCTTCACTCACGGAGCAGTGGTCGACCGTCCGGCAGATCAATTAGCTGCAAACTAACTGCGAAAGGGGCGTATCTGAAGGGGCGTTACCTATTTCACGTGAGCCACACCCCCACGAATTGCACAGACAGCAGCACCATCATGAATCCTTAGTAGCCAAAATGACTCACTTTGTTTTGCAGGGAATCAACAAGTTTTCAGGGCAATTGCAAGCTTATTTCTATTTCACGGCCTTCAGCAAAATTCCTTTTACCGTATTGGGCTAGCTACTCTCACCTACAAAGCATGACAAAATTTAGGCCCGTTCATTTTTTCAGTGCCATTCAGACACTTTTGGTAGCTATATAACAGTACTATGTTCAGGTACCAGCAGGCAGTTATTTCAAACATGAATCATGAATGTGATAGATTGAATTATTTTCGTTTCATGGTAATTGAATTGAGCATGGTTAATGCTCACTATACAATCTTAGCATCAATGCCTGCCATATGACTATGTTTTGCACGGATTCTAGTTCCTTTCGCAGGGCAGATATTTCCCTCCCCACATCAGGTAGTTGATAATCCTTTTCAGCACCAGAAGAGGACCCCATAATGTTGCTGTTGATTACAGCTCCACCACCAGTACGACACGACTTGCTACCATCTTCAGTAGTTTTTACTGCAGTGTCTGTATGAGTCGTAGTGAGGGTCTGTGTAGATTTCTCTAGAAGACTCGGCGATGAGGCCAGTGGTAAGGAACACTGAACGGCAACTGAAGCGTGGATTGGTCCAGCAATTGGTGTTGGAGGTGGTCTGGGAGTCAAGGGCAGTGGCTGAGGTTTTGCTGGAGTTGTGGGCTCCGTATGAATGCCAACTGAGGCAAACTTCGTTACCCCTTTTGTCTGTGGGGAGAGATTATCTCCTTTTTTCACCGCTCCTCTCATTGACGCAGTTTGTTCAAGTGGTGGTACATTGGCTAGCTCAGTCCATTCTCCCTGACCATGAGTTATTACCTCATTCTCCAGTGGCACAGTAGACTCATGTCCCTGACCCTGAGTGATTACTTCGTCCACTTGTTGACTTGGTGGTGCAGCGGGGAGCCCAATCTCTTCACCCTGACCCTGAGTGATTGCTTTGTCCACTTGTTGACTTGGTGGTACAGCGGGGAGCCCAATCTCTTCACCCTGACCCTGAGTGATTGCTTCGTCCACTTGTTGACTTGGTGGTACAGCGGGAAGCCCAATCTCTTCACCCTGACCCTGAGTGATTGCTTCGTCCACTTGTTGACTTGGTGGTACAGCAGGGAGCCCACCAATCTCTTCACCCTGACCCTGAGTGATTGCTTCGTCCACTTGTTGACTTGGTGGTACAGCGGGGAGCCCAATCTCTCACCCTGACCGAGTGATTGCTTCGTCCACTTGTTGACTTGGTGGTACAGCGGGAAGCCCAATCTCTTCACCCTGACCCTGAGTGATTGCTTCGTCCACTTGTTGACTTGGTGGTACAGCAGGGAGCCCACCAATCTCTTCACCCTGACCCTGAGTGATTGCTTCGTCCACTTGTTGACTTGGTGGTACAGCGGGGAGCCCAATCTCTTCACCCTGACCCTGAGTGATTGCTTCGTCCACTTGTTGACTCGGTGGTACAGCGGGAAGCCCACCAATCTCTTCACCCTGACCCTGAGTGATTGCTTCGTCCACTTGTTGACTTGGTGGTACAGCGGGACCCACCCTCTTCACCCTGACCCTGAGTGATTGCTTCGTCCACTTGTTGACTCGGGGTACAGCGGGAGCCCACCATCTCTTCACCCTGACCCTGATTGATTGCGTTCGTCCCTTTTGTTGGGGTACATGGTGGTAGTCACCCTGCTGGTGATTGCTTTGTCATTGTGCTCGTGTACCCTGCCCCTGCAGTCTGGCTTCGTCCCCGACCCTATGTTTCTTCGATCTTGTTCTTGTGGGTACGAGCGGGATGTCTTCACTACCCTGAGGATTGCTCGTTTGTGCTGGTGGTACGGTGAGTTTTCTGCTGATTGATCTTTCTTCCACTTGTTGACTTGGTGGTACAGCGGGAAGCCCACCAATCTCTTCTCCCTGACCCTGAGTGATTAACTCTCGTACGGTGTTTAGCTGCAACTCTACTTGCTGTATCTGAGAGAGTGTCTCATTGTCCACTCGGTTCAGTAGTAGAGCAGTTGTTTCGGACTCTCCTCCCTGACCCTGAGAGATTGCCCCATCACCGTTTTGTTTGTGTGTGGATGGCAGTGGGATAGTAGTTGGTTCAGCATCAGCTGCAGAACTACATGCCACATTATCATACTCTGGATTTCCACCATTGCATGGCAGTTGGTTGTCACAATTCAGAGCTTGTGATCCTGGACTGGATTCTGTTTGAACACCGACTGAAACATGTCTCACTGCTCCGTCTCTCTTTGGATCTTTTTCCAACCCTTCTTCTTTTCCTTGGGATTTTTTCTCCAGCTGATGCGAAGCCACAATGGCCCGCTCAGTCTCAGATAGTGTTAGGAGTGGAGAGGCACTGGCCACATCAGACCCAAGATTCCTGTCATTGCCTGGTCGATGGTCATCACTTTTGCTTGCTGTTGAATAATCATCGACTAAAGTTGCTCCATTGCCACGTGCATAACTGTTGGTGAACTCTCTTTCTTGACTACTTTTGTTATATCCATCTCTTCCATTTGCCTCCACTATATTCCTAGTGTGTCCACGGCTCTCATCATCCTCTGCCCTCTGCTCATGAATACCAGTCGGTCCCTCAGTACTGTGTGACGTTGAGGCGTTCTTTGCCGTTTCACCAGACTCCTGGTCTTGTGTGTCCACCAACTCTCTCCTGTACCTTAATGGCTGAGCAAATGAAACACAATGTATGGAACCGTTCTAAGCTGGATCAAAATTTGTGAAGTGTCTTAATTGTTGTTCTTGGGGGGAAATGTTGAGATGTTCCTCATTTCTTAGCTAGGGGGGATTTCAATGTAGTGAGTGGCAGACTGACATTCACCCTGACCTCGTTGGCTGGCGTGTGGCATATTTTGAGCGGATTTTCAGACATGCATCTCTGAGCTCCAGTCGACTTTGTAGTGTTGATGTCTGGCACTAGCTGGCTAGGCATGGCTGTAGGTGGGATGGTGAAGTTAGGGTGAAAGAGAGTGTGGGGAAAAGAGTAAATATGGTAAACTGATCTGTGTTTTATATTTTGTCTTGGCTAACACATTGAGAGGGTGTGGTAAGTATTCTCAATATGTAAATCCTAATTATTATGGCGCACCCACAAGCACAAACAAACTGTGTGTGGGAGACTATTCAGTAGAAGCAGGGTACACTAACAACACTGACCCATACCGAGTACTAAGATATTACCAGGAGTGAACGAGAGTTCTTGAGAGGCCACGGGAGTGAAATCACTGCCAATCTCTTCCAAACACATGAGCTACACAATTGAAATGGGTGTAGTACATAAGTAGTGTGTTCATATCACAGGGAAAGGCTAAGGTACAGATACACAGTGTATTGGTGTAGGGTAAACAGATACACACATAATACCAGGGGTAGGGTAACTTATAATATGATGCATGTAGAGGTCAAGGAAGAATGGCAGTAGATGTTTACCTCATCCAAGACAAAGATACTTGTTGGTCTGGGTGTCTTGCTGGGTTTCTTGGATTGAGAGTCACAGTTGTCATTCCCTGAGCCTTTCCAAGAGAAGAAAATGTACGAGAAGAAGTTGGCATTAGCCTGGTGTGTAACACTGACCTGATTCAATTTCTTTGTTTTCGTAGTAGTCGCCATTGTCATCGGGAACTCTTTGACACTGGAATAATCACGTAATGCAGTGTCAGTGGATGTACAGTGCAAAGGTAATGTGACTAACGTTGTCTTTGCTGTCATGTTCTCTATTCACTCCACTAGTGAAGTCTTGCCACAGTTTGTGCTAAAAATAAAGCAGCCATTGTTCAGCAAAATCCTATGTGACAATGTATTAGCTTAACAAACACTCACTGCAGCTGTGTACGGGTCTTCAGTGGACCCACTCACAAAGTCCTGCCATCCCTTGTTTTTCTGTGGTGCACCAAGACCGTCCCAAACACCACCTCCAACCTCAAACCAAACCTCCCACCATTCGCATCCCCTCCCTGCTGCTCCTGAAGTCGAGGCTTGACCGCTGCTACCGTCTCCTTGTAGGCATCGAAAGTGCTCATCATCTTCTCAAAAGCACTCATAGTTCCATTCCCCGTGGCTCCTCCACCACTCCCATCTCTCTGATGGGCAGTTGGCTCTGTGGCCGTCTGAGGTGGCGATGTCTGTTTTGAGGGACTCGAGGATCTTTTCTGGTTCATTTTTTCCTTGCCGTGTCTCCAAATGGGGCCCAGGACACTCTCATTGAATACTGTGGAACACGAAGTCGGTCGAGCCTATAGTCAGGGAGTAAGAAGAAAATTACGCACTGAAATGGGTTTCTAGACCTCAACTTGCTCACAAAACCACACGAGAGAGAGAGAGAGAGAGAGAGAGAGAGGGACTATTGGTGGCAGATAGCTATCAATTTAAGCAAACTTCCTTTACGGTTAGTTTTTCATTTAAGACTAAGTTATGAGTCGACACGAAATCTGCTGGTCAGCATTTAAACTCTGGGTGTCCAGTAGCAGGCACTGAGCTACAACTCATACAAGAGCTGGTTTTTCCTTAAGTTACCTTCCTGGACAGTGGATTTTCAGATGAAGTCACTGTGGTGTTTGAGCTATAAGGGAGAAGTTAACACATTATGCTGCAGCGATAATTCTGCACACAACACCTGCATTGGTGGTGTGGAGTGATGGAGTCCCACTCATGGTCCGTTTTCCTGACTGACTCGGTTCCAGCATCAGCCTGATGATTGCCAGGGTCTTCCCAATCTAGCATAACAGCAAAGTTCTTGCCAATTTCTTTTCTGGCAACTCCCGCCGTGGCCTTCTGCACCTTAGCCTTCCCAAACCTATCAAAAGCGTTAAGACGACTAGAAACGACGCAGCAGTGCCGTACGTTTTGTTGTGTTTCACAATGGTTTTCACTGGCATGAAAATCCAGCAGAGCTGCGTTTGTCTTTGGCAGCTCTTTCCCAGGGCTCTCCTGCTCCATATCCAGTGGATGTGGCCCAAAATTGAAAGGAGTCTGAGAAAAACAAACAAAAAAGTATCTAAATCTTTCCTGGACCATACATTTGTCCAAGGTTCATGCGTGAACCCAAGGCCAGATGGCCTTTTAACTCTAGGGAAACGAAAAACCATCCTTTTTCCTGGTAATAGTAAGAGCCTGTTTTGCAGTAGAATACCTCGCGATCAAAGCTCTTCTCTGCCACCAGTGGCCTTCTCTTTGTCTTCCTGTCCAGATACCTCATTCCAGACATCTGGCCTTGCTTCCTATGTACCACTCTCCCCCTGACTGGTGGTCTTCCCGGCCACTCTATGACTGGCTGTTTTCCCGGCTTCTCCCTCTCACACTCTTCCCTTCTTGAGAACCTCTTTCGAGGTCCCAGGGACTCGTTCATGAACGAAGATGCCATTGACAAATCGCCAATCTCCTCAGGGTCCCTCCTTGGAATAACGGACTCTGTCCACAGAGATGACGATAAACCTATGTCATGTCGGCTCTCTCTTTTCCGTGAGGCCACCACTGCCTGTTGTGGAAGAGCTGGACCGAAACTGTTGAGGGCCGTGAGATGAGGCAACTTCTGAGTGGACACTCGTGGGACACGGCGAATCGCAAACATGGAGGAGAGCTCGGTGCCACCGCTGACCTCTTGGAACTCCAGGGCCGAGGGTTTCCTGATGGGAGACATGGGGAGGGGGAGGTGTCTGTCTGGCAACAGGCTACAAGGACCAGTCAGCTTGAGTCTCTTCACTCGAGAGAGGGCTGCCTCATCATCATCTAAAGTTCATAATACAGCTTATAGAATGACACTGAATGTGATGAAGGTTTGAACTGTATAATTATATAGCCTAATACAGTAGCTATTTCTAATACGGTTGAATAAGTAACGTATGTTGCATAAGAACAAGAACCACGCAACCAGTGAGTTGCAGATGTATCTTTACCAATAGCGCCATCGTAAGCCCTGGAGACAGCCTGAAGGTGGAGGAGGTCTTTGCTGATGGTCTTGATGCTCCTGTCCTCAGGGGACTTTGGTTGGACCACCTTCTTCTCCTTGGCCTGCAGCCTCTTCCGCTCAAAGAACTCCTGAAAGAGAAGTGACGTAATCATAATGCAGATGGTTGTCTGCTATAGTGCTACCCGTTGTTTTTGCTTCTCTGCCTGTTGCCGTATTCTACTTCTGCAGTGCAGAAATTCGAATAACATAATGCACAACTGCTACAACTAATGTACATATACACCCACCTTATGCCTCCAACCCAATTCATCACTAGTGTCTCTTTATCGTAGCTCAGCTGGCGAGAGAGAGAAGAGTGAGGAACATGGTCTTCTTTCTGAGAATTTCAACTTGCCCGCCAGATTTCGGCTCCGCGCGCCGCCGCTTCTGGGCGGCCGGCCGCGCCGGGGGGGTTCGGTGTTGTAAACTTCGTCATGTGATCAAAGGGGGCGGGGCTCAGCGAAAAAGATGGCTACGGTTGGAGAAGAGAAAGGTTGGACCTTCGATGCCTTCGATTCCGGCACTCTACGTAAGTTAAAAACTCCTCAAGCGTTCGATATATAAACTGGCTACCGCACGATCCTGGAAGAGACGACTTTAGCGGAGAATTTCGACCCAATCTTCAGTGTTTCTGTCGACTTACAGAGTTGGCCGGAAAGAAGGAGAGGGAAAACTACGAGGAGTTTATCCAGCAGTACACGGAGCAACTGGCCGGGATCCAGGCAGCTCTGGACGACACGTTTGGCGAGGCCTGGGACTTTTCCCTCGACCCCATTGCACTACAGGTCTGTGAAAGTCGAATGTATGTAGCCCCTGCTTCATGCTAGGTGGAATTCAGCATCTGTGCTGTAACGTGATCGTTTGTGTAATCTACTGTGCCATATAGCGTGGCCATTATTATAAAATTTGTCAGGCAGCGCCGTTCAGCCAAGGTCTCTTCTTGTATTTGTGTAGGCTGGTCATTTCGAACATGCGACGCTATTGGAACTGATCCGAACAGATCACAAGGTACAGTACCTGCCACCATATGCCAAGGCTGTTCTCCTCCACAGTCCCACAGCTCCCATAACAACCCAGCTCAGCAACTGATGTAGTATCACATACTGTATGAGAGGCTTTTTATTGATGTATGTACACGTGTTTAGATTTTGAACAAAGTGGTGACAGTGTTTGCTGCTCTCTGCCTGGAGATTGATGAACATGCTCGCAAGGTACGTACAGTGTCTTACATGCCAACGATTATACAGTCTATAATTAATCAAGGCTCATACATATGTAATAATAATGTAGAGAGTGCATACATACATACATAATGTCCTTCACATACAAACAGTGGTACACGAGTGTAAGACAAAAGAGTTACTCAAAGTTTAGTCTGAGGCACACTTCACGTACCACATTGACACATTAATGATACTTCCTCCACTAACACTTTACAGGCTGTGACCAAGTACTACCTCCCCCTACTCCTCTATGGGGATGGTGGGACAGGTATGTATTGTACATACATGTTCCAGGGAGACATTATTGACCTGACTAACTACATCTGCTGCAGGTGAAGATGGAGTACTGCAAGACGGAGAGGCCCAGCTAATGATGGGCAGAATGCTGCAACTCTTACAGGTATACTACTGAACCAGATAAATAGTCAATCTTGCCTGTATTAGTTAAGTCGAAACCATATCCATGTGTGATCGTTTGTGTACTGTTGGTTTGTCTTTCTATGCTTTATTTGCCTGAATACTGATTTCATAGTGGATGCTCTACACACACTGCGACACATTACTTGCCTTAGGCTTCATTTTGTAGTGCGATGTTACTGAGTGGTTTTATGCTCATCATAATGCTGTTGATGGTGCACAGGATCTGACGATGTTTGTGAACAGGATCTCAGAGCTGGTGAAGAGCATTCTGCAGCAGCTTGCTTCCCTGCACAGCACACAGGCGTACGGTTGCTGACACGTAGGGCACACACCCACTTACATACAGATAGACATAGCAATACAGCCCACATGGTTTATTAGACTTTTACATTCACTTCTTGAATTCTCCCCAGGACGCTTCCTCCTCTCTCCCCTTAATGATTTTGCATTTCTTGCAAACACATGAGTGGAAGAAAACACAAACCGACTATCCTCAAACGTTTACATATAGTTGGAGTATGGAATAGTGACATTTACTTTTACTGTTACTAACAACTTTACATGCTGCTTGGTCTCTCCTTTAAAGTGAAAGTTGAAGTGGGAGCGAAAGCAGTATGTAAAGTGGTTTATGGTTAAAGTGAATTGTACCATTCCGTACTCCTACAATATGTAAACCTTTGAGGATAGTTGGTTTGTCTTTTCTTCAACTAACGTGCTTGCAAGAAATGCAAAATCATTAAACATTTGTTGGGGAGAAAGAGGAAGCGTCCTAGGGAGAAATCATGAAAATAGCACAGAAAACGATGAACATGTGTAATACATTTTAACTGACAACCATGCATTCTGTATTCACAGGACTCTAAATGTGATGAATGCTAATGGAATCCACTTGACGGTGAGTTAATACTTGGCCTTGTTCACACTTTCATACAATGGCTATTGGTTACAGACGGTTTTTCATCACATCGGGAAAGCTCTAGCGATTCTTGTGACACTCGACCACATCTTCACCGTTGGAGACACGTTTCGTGAGCATTGGAACCAGTACAAGAGGTAAGGTGCCCAGTAAAATTACTATGTAACCTGGAAAAAATTTTAAGTTTCGAGATCAATGCTTTCCACAAATTTTGTGTGTGCATACCCCATGTTTCCCACTACAATGTACGTATTGTGTACATAGACAATTTTCTGTTTGTGTACTGCTCAAATGAACCATGCTCTCTTGAGTCGGATTGACTGCTTTACGTTGTGGCCATTGCCCACAGCTGCCTCCTTGGCGCAGTCGGCAGCGCGTCAGTCTCATAATCTGAAGGTCGTGAGTTCGAGCCTCACAGGTGGCACATTTTTTTATGCCTCCTTTTTACGATACTTTCTCAAAAGAGTGACAGCTTTCAAGCGTATAAACTGTCACTTTTGTTGATTGCTAGTATATACCCTCGAAATGGTCACTGCCAACTGGGAAAATTTTGTGAACTGCAGGTTTTCTCCCTAACTACTATCTGGTGTAGGGATAAAAGCTGATTGTTGTCTCTTTATCCAGAGTGCTGACCTCTATCAAGGGAGCGCCTACAGAGTACGGCATGGAACCAAGTAGACTTAAACCTTTTGAGAAGCTGTTGCAGAATCTCGAAGGAAAACTAATGGAAGGACAGCTCTTCAGGGTACGATAGGTTCAGAGCTGCCATTCACTACATCTGTCGTGTGTGTCTCATTAAATCTCACCACATCTGTCGTGTGTCTCATTGTACACAATGTACGTTCACATATGTATGTACATACATACCATGGAAAGTTGATGGATGTGTAGGTAGAAAAGGGTATATGCCTACTTCCGGCGTGGCAGCTTTTTGTGTCCATGGCAAGTGAATGTTAATTGCATGCATATGGAACTGTACTGCAACAGTAACCCATTAATAATTTTGTGTGTGCTTCTGTGTCTGTGTCTGTGTGTGTGTGGTGTGCAGAACTGTGTGACTCAGATATTTGACACTCGTGAGGTGAGCGTCACCCAGAATGGCACGCTGGCAGAGGAGTTTGCCACAAATATTAGACTCTTCTTCCTCACCATTGACCAGAAGATTGGTGAGTCCTTTTTCTCACTCTTATTTCACACTCACACACACCTTTGCTATTTACTGCATTATCGAGACAGTAGGACAGTATGAGCTCATACGGTTAGGAGCATAGCTATAGTTATCAGCCAATTTGCTTTGTACAACAGAGTTTCTGCTAGAAATACATAGGAAAACTAGACTCTCAAGGAGAGTGACGTACAGTGAAGTTGTGTGGTGCCTTGATCGTGATGTACAAGGTACGTACTCTGTAGTTTGCGTGTACTGCCCATCATGCCTATGGTGCAATGGTTTTCCAGTGCAATATCTGCCACAAACAGCAAAAATACTAGAACGAACAATTTTGCAAGCGAACACGCGAACTCCAATTTTCTTTCGCATGTTTTATGGTATGGTGTGTATAGGCAGTGCCAGTGACAAATCATGCAATTCAGACGACTAGGATTGGCTCGCTTCACGCGACCAATACTATTATCTGCAAACATGTCCAGCTTGCGGTATCCTAACTCACCCATCCACTGTGTGGTGTACATACGTATGTATGTAGGAGAGCCGAATGAGTCTGGCCAGAGGCAGGAGGTGATGGCTCTGTGCTGTCTCCTGGTCCTACAGCACCAGATATACAACACCTACGACACAAAACTCACCAAACAAGTGTGGGACCTGCACAAGAAGGTCAGTCAGCCAGTGACGGTGTAGAGTTGAGCATGAATTGTGTTCCACATAAAGTTACTTAGATACATGTTCTCCTTGTTAACATTGCCTTTTTAATACCTACCATCCTCAATGCTCTATAGCTGGAGTGAATAGTGGTTGACCCTTGAAATTTACAATTGGTTTTGCGTTTTTCCTGACCACATGAGGGAAAGTACAAACTAACCGTCCATCCAAAATGCTTTGACAATAGTTGGACTGTGTAACGTTGAGGTGTGCTAAATACGTTTGCATTCCCTGTCTTGAGTGTGAGTTGGGGTCGTTGCCCACAGCTGCCTCCTTGGCGCAGTTGGCAGCGCGTCAGTCTCATAATCTGAAGGTCGTGAGTTCGAGCCTCACAGGTGGCACTTTTTTCACACATTCCTTTTTTAGTTCTTACATGGATATACTGCATACGTACACCTTCTATTTAGACTTTTTCGAGTATGTGTATGTGACTATGAACTGCGAGAAAATATTTGTAGTTTGGCCAAAAATTTTGGTATATGTTCATAAGAGCGGTGCTGTTTAATACTGGGTAAACCATTTCCATGTTGGGAATCATGTGTTTTTGTATTCCGTCTTTCCCGTGTGTGCAGTTGCCAGTGATCCACGTGGTGGGAAACCTGCTGTGGTCACACAACGTCTTCATGCATCAGAACCTCCCCTACCTCAAGAAGGTGGTGGAGAGGAAGCAGCTGCAACATCCTGCCGAGTCCATCAAACTCTACCTCTCAGACCGCGGACCCAACCTACCCAGGTCAGCTGAGTAACTTTGGTGGACTCTCGGGTGAGACGCTCTACAGATGGATGACACTGGTCATATCCCTTCATTTTCAATTTCCACTTGTAGCTAGAGCACAACTAAAAAGAAATTCGTATACAAAAACGTTACATAAACCGCCCCCCTTTTCCTCAGGCTGGCCCAGATGTTCTACACGCAGGTGTCTGTGTGGATGATTCGAATGGAGTCCGACCTCACGGGTTCCTCCTCCAGAGACACCAGTGCCAAACAGCTCCACAAGATCGAGGTCAACTCCAGAGCCTCCCTCTTCATACAGGTAATGTGTGTGTGTGTGTGTTCATGATAGAATGACATCTGTATAGTGAGGGGAGGGGAGACAAATTAATTCTCTGTGTTCGTTGGTTGTCCAATTTGTAATCTATGCACATAAGCATTAAAAGCAAAAGGTTTTTGTGTTATATACTGTATATATATATATACATACACATGAGCATTCACGCCTTCTTGTTTGACGTGTACTAGAAACTCTGTTTGAGGTTTGAGAGCTTAGGTTTTCTCAGTAAAATGTCCACTGTTTTTTTTGGTATGCACATTGTTAGACTTTTTTGGATTTTTCCCCTTTTACTCTCTATTACTCTCTCCCTCCCACATCACAGGGCATGCTGCTGTCCTACAATATCGGGAACCTAGTTCGGACGACGCTCAACCTCCATTCGGAGCAGGGGAAGCCAATGACCAGGTCTGGAGTCCTGGCCATCTGCAAGCTGATAGAGCTGCTGAAGTGTATTCAGTACACCTTCCACCGACAGAGCATGACAGTTGCGACGTACATCACTCATATAGTCAACCACTATGAGTTGAGCCTTCTTCTCATGTTGGAGACCTCTATGGTAGGTACATACATACATACATACAGTACATATGTAGTGGGAACACAAATGAACTTAATGAGGGGGAAGTCATGTGCACAGTGCATCCTCACTTGTGTGTCCGACCCCCTTTTACATGTGTGTCTACGCTTTTCAGCGTGTGTGAAAGAATTGTGACGCTCCCTCGTATTTTACAGCCCATACTTACATATTTGTGCACATGTATACCTTGCTCGTGTACAATTCGGAGCTACTGGTAATTCATTGATGTATGTACGTACATACAGCGATACATTCAAGACTCACAGGCAAGAGGCTACTCGGAGAGAGCTCTGGTGAGTTACAAACCGATCGCGGTCTATTTACATGTGTTGCACCTCTATGCACGTTCTCTGGTCACAGGACATTCTGGCAGGACAGACATTGATGAAAACCGTTCTCAATGGACCTGGTGAGCGGTATTATATCAATGCTGTATGTACTATAAACAATACACAGTAGTTTCAAAGTACATAAGCGAGCTACATCCTCGGTACTGCACTAGTAGCAATTGTTGGAATCTGCTCCACCTTCCATTTGAATTGCCATGAAATATGAATCATGTTTCAGTGGTGGGCATACCTCCCTTAGCCTCGTATATGCGTCACAAATCTTCTAAATGTGTACACAGGTACCAAGGAGAGGAGGCTGGTGGCAAGACTAGCCTACCACTTTACACTGCCAGTAAGTGTGTGTTGCGTGCATTCGAGTGCACTGCGTACTACATGCAGTGATTTACCTCATGAATAATCCCGACCCACAGCAGAAGGATGACGAAAGGACGCCGAGTCTCCTACGAAAGTTGGACGCAGTCTGTGAACTAAGACTCAGGTACATACATTGAATGTACATACATACGCACGAGCTTGAGGAGGGAACAAAATCTGTCAGGTTTTAAAGTTGTCTGTGAGTGTTTCATAGTACCTGGAAATTTTGTGTCCTAAGATGATTTGTATAAGGGTTAATAGGCAAACTTTACCACTAAATCACCGTCGAAAGCTCCCACGGTGTGACTATTAGGAATGAGCATTGTCTAAGGGTTTGCTTTTCGTTTTCCTGTTTCCCTGCAGAGTGCAGCAGATGTGTGATTGCAGCTTTCTCTACTGGCATAAGGTACATACATAAATACATACATGTGTATACTTACATACATACGTACACGTGCACTCGGCATTTTGTGCAGTGTGTACAGTTCATCGTGTGTACTGTTCTGTACGTTTCAGGATGTTCTGGTGCCACTCTACCTGACTGACATCTATGAACATCCAACTGACTCCCACAGACTACACGTACGTATGTGTACATGACATTGGTCTAATACCTTCACTAGCATATACCCTAGCGAAATTACGGAGACGTTATTGTGCGAAGTTGCGGTTGAAGAGCAACAAACTGCATGTAAATAAATACTTCTCCAAAGAGGGGAACGAACTACATTTGTACAACATTTACATATGTACATGTACAACTAAAACTCAATTTGGTAATGTGCAGTTGGAAATTTTGAAACCACCGGCGCGCGATCAGTGCACTGTTGAGCCAAACACTTTTAGGTCTATTTCCTGCAATCTCACCGCCAAATGTTTCCAACTGTGCATCGAGCTTTCAAAATGGCTGCCAAAATTGTTACTGTATGTAACATACATGTACTGTGCATAGTAAAGCTAAAATTCTGATTGAAGTGTATATTTATTACTGTGTCTGTTTTCCCCACTGCTGTAGTACATGTTCACTGCCCTGCGAGACTGTGTCCCTTCCATCAAATGGAGCAGGCACCAAGAGAGCCCTGCTGTACTCCTAGATCTCTTTGACAAAGAGGTCAGAATTATATGCATTAGTTCACATATCCACTCTCGCAATCATGTCACTATATTGGCAAAGAGGTTTACTCACTCCCCAATAATAAGGTTTACTCACTCCCCATCCACCCTGACACTCTGACAAGGCACGGGTTAAAACCCTATACATATGGGTGTCTGATGATATAAGCAACACAATAATTTGTTTGCAGTGGTTCGCGAACAAAATTCGTAATACTTTTTCGAAATTGCTCCAAGGTCACATCACAGGGAATGGAGGCATCGCAAAACGTTGATGTGATCTCTCTGCACCATCTACGTAGCAGTGTAGTATATTAACCCATTCCTCACCCATACGCGCGCACCCACGCACACCATAACCATGTACATTCCCCAGACTGGTGTATATAGTTTATGGTCACAACTTTGTTTTATGGTGCGAAGGTGTCCCCGCACCCATGCTAAAGATGCACATTCCCTCCACCCAAGAAGGGAAGAATACTACCGTTGTTTTTGGTCTGGCGTGGGTATGGGAAGCCTATTGAACAGGTCTAAGAGGCCGGGAATCCCCCTATGGAGTATATATCCCCCTATGCACACGGTATGTACAACATCCTTCCTTCATCTCCTTCATGTGTGTCTGCTGTTGGTTCAGGTGAGCGGTCACATGAAGAGGTGTGTCCTGGAGCCACTGTGTCAGGACGTGGAGAAGGACTTGAGACTCAGTTCTCATCTTCATCTTCAGCTGGACGACCGCAACCCTTTCAAGGTGTGTAGGGCCACGGGGAGAGGATGAGAGGGGAAAACGGAACAGCTCATGCTACGTAGAAAGGAAGAAAGAAAAAGAGAAGTAAAACAGGACTTCAGAAGGGCTACAATTAACATGTACATATAAACCATAAGGGCTTACTTCTCAATGTGGCAGTACATATTAGGGCAATAGTTAGAAATGTTACTAAAGATAGCAATAGGGCCCAGTGCAGAATGTACATATGTAGTTAAGTTTCCTTTACTGTTTCTAAATTTAGTCCTTACCTACTGACATTATTCCCTTTAGCACATTTCTTCTTGCTGCTATGTAGGTTGGGCTGCACGACCTAAAACACTTCATGGAAGTGAAGCCGATTCGGTTCTTCGACAGACACATTGACATCCGAGGTACATGTATAGTTGTGTCTGCAAACCACAGGCTAACGTGATAGACCTGATATTGTGTACACGAATAAGTCCGTTTGTGTTTTGAGTGGAAGAATTCCGTCTGCGTCTTGTCTGGGACCTTGGCAACCTGTGTTACATCACATGTTTGCAGAACGCCTTTTGTGTGCAGATACATATAATATTGATGCATGTGTCAGCAAACAGTTGCAAGGCAAAGGCAAAGCTAGCAAGAAAACCTTTAGGACTGCCCTGGGTGGGGATTTGAACCCATAACACTATAATGCAATCTGGCAGTGTAGAGTACCCCACTTGCTACCAGGGCAGTTCAGCAGGGGAACATGTGTAGACGCTTAAACACCGACTGACGATCATGCACCAGGTTGCCTGTGCCAAGTTCCAAGTTCCTTCAAGCACCTGGGACTTAGGGTTGAGAATAGTAGCTATGTATGTATGAACGTACATACGTGG
Source organism: Geodia barretti (assembly GCA_030341885.1). Lineage (NCBI taxonomy): Eukaryota > Metazoa > Porifera > Demospongiae > Tetractinellida > Geodiidae > Geodia > Geodia barretti. Next base: position 33,222 of record CASHTH010000480.1, read on the forward strand.
CCTGAAACCTGTGTAGGGTTGTAAAGGATCTATATTATTTGCAAGTTTGTATCCTATCGTTTTCCTGAAATGTCATCGTTTCTCTCTCCCTTCGCCTCCTCCTCCCCAGCCCATGTGACCCACTATCTGGACACCACGTTCTACAACCTGACTACGGTGGCTCTTCACGACTGGAAGACGTACGGTGACATGCGAAGCCTCGCGGAGGAGAAGTACGGCCTCGTCATGATGGAGCCGCACCTTCCCTCTGCCACTCTAGAGCAGGTGACACCGCGTTCTATAATACACCAGTGACCAATCAGATGTAGGTCTACTGGTATTCTGGTAGACATTGTATGTACTCTGTTCCACGCAGTCATAAGAAATATTTGTAAGGTGTGCCACATTTGACCAAAATTTGTGCGCATGCGATAGAATTATGCTCTGCATACGTAGGTGCCATGTTCATAGCAGGGTTGTTATTGTAGGGGCTGGGGGTTATATTTTGTATATCCTCCTGGTATATACAGGGTCTGGATGTGTTGGAGATAATGAGGAATATCCACGTGTTTGTGGCTAACTACTCATACAATCTCAACAACCAGGTATACTACATACAACATGCACAGTACAGCAATACCACTATTGTGTTACTCTCTTGTGAGAATTAGTCTGAACTGCGTCCTTCTATGTACATTTAACCCTTTGGGCGCAATTTACATATGCACAGAGCCTCCATAAGTGCATAAGAATTTATATATGGCTATAATACTAGGCGCTAATATGTTATACATCAATTTCTGCTTATTTAAGGAGACACCTATGGCGCCCAAACGGTTAATCCGTAATTGCTATTCTTGCAGTAATGTCCTATGTATACGTGATTCTATAACTGAGAGTGACCTTAAAACTGTGAATGAAACCGCATAAAGCTACTCTTTTGCGGTGTATGTATGCGTTGCATTTTCTATATGTCCTGCATGAGAGTGCACACATACATACATACATACATATATACTTCAGTAGGCTCTACAGCCAAACTGAAGCATTGGGGAAAAGTCTTGAATCGTAATGTGTATGTTTCCACTATGCCATGGGCCAAAAACACGACGTGAGATTGTTGTGTGTACAACAGATATTTGTGGAGAGGCAGTCAAACAACAAACACCTCAACACCATCAACATCCGCCACATCGCAAACTCCATTAGGACCCACGGAACTGGCATCATGAACACCACCGTAAGCCACACCCACTCACTCCTTTCACACACTTTACTGTTGGAAAAAACTTCCCAAACAAACTTTTCAGTACATACGTTGTGGAGGTTTGTGTATTATGTATGCTGTACATTACTCTTTTCGGGAAAATTTCTTGGGTAAAACTTTCATGCATAAACGGCACGATTGGAATTCAAAACGCACTCATCGAGATTTCGAGTTGGGATGCTACCAAAACAGTGTGTACAGTCATGTCTTTAGGGTCATGTACTACTTACATTAACACTTTAATAAGTGCACTTGTGTTTTTCTCTGCTGTTGTTACAGGTCAACTTTACCTACCAGTTTCTGCGGAAGAAGTTTTTCATCTTCTCTCAGTTCATGTATGATGAATATATCAAGGCCAGACTCCTCAAGGTTGGCATCATATAGACCTGACACACAGCATACTATTTAGTCTCAACCAGAATGTGAACGTCTCATATTCTGTCGTGTGTTTCTATTGCCTATTGCAGGAGATTCGATTCTACAAGGAGACAAGGCTACAGATTGAGCAGCGGGTAATTTTCCATGAGCACTATTGATGAACTATCTCCTCTTTCTCTGTCTCATCCTACATACTCTCACTCTCTCCTTCTTTACTCTCCTCTTTCTGTCCCTCTCTCCCTATCCCTTCTCTCCTTTCCACTTCTTCTCTTCCTCGCTCCTACCGCTCTCTACCATCTCTCTCACCCTCTCCCTCATTCCTCTATCTCTCTTCCTGCCACCCTCTCTCCCTCCGCCCCTCTCTCACTGATCCCATATATATAGTATCCGGTGGAGAGAGCAGAGAAGTTCAATAAAGTCATCCGTAAACTGGGAGTCAGTCCAGACGGCCTCAGCTACCTCGACCAGTTCAGAATCCTCATCACACAGATTGGTAATCACTTAACAAACCAACGGCTGTTTGGATATAATGTACTGTTTTTCTCAGAGCAACAGAGCAAAATGTTGCATTCATGTTTTACCCCATGAAAAAAGTGGTGTGTCCTGGTGAATGTGTGTGCCTGCGAATGAATTGAGACTTGAGCAGAAATTTACGGAGTTTAATAAACCCGCTGTACATTACGTAGGATCTACTGACTGTTGTTTCCGACTGGGCTTTCTCTCTTTGTTGAGATTTGCACGTTGTAGTTTTTGCCTGTGAAGGGAATGAGCATGTTTTATATTCCTTGATACTGTACATCTACTCCTCTGCTGTGCACCGCAGGCAATGCCATGGGGTACATCAGAATGATAAGGTCAGGTGGTCTACACTGCTGCAGTAATGCCATCAGGTATATACGATGATGATAGATTTGTCATTCATAATACGTTCATTGGCAGGCATTTTGCAAACTTCATATTACATACAATTGGGCCTGAAGTTATAAGAGTGCATACTAGGCCAAGGAAGAATGCATAGAAGGGTCATTTTGCCTCCCTCCATCCTTACTGTCCGCAGCTGCCAACTTCCAGTTGTTAGCAACATGCCCGCAACTTGATTGTGTGTGGAATTAGAATGCATTGAAGGGTGCAAACGGTATGTATGTTGTACTTTAGGTTTGTTCCAGATCTGGAGGACATTGTTGAGTTTGGTGAGATGGTCCAGAAAGCTGACATGCCTTCTGAAGCTGTCACTGCATCCAAGTACATATGCCATACATACATTACTACATTAAGCAAGAAAATAATATAGCGGTACATACTTTTGAAGATTTCGCTGGTGTATCATCACGTGTGGCACAGAATTTAAATAGAAATACATCACTTATAATTTTGACTAATTTGGACACTTTGCTTGCCAACTGGGTACTCCAGACTTGTAGCCGCGGATTCATAATCAGGCCTGTATATACCGATAGTGAACCCTCTTTCATGTGTTAAACCTCGTGTGACAAGTGTTCGTTCGACTCCTAGGATCTTTGACTCTGTGGTGGGCAATCTTGCCAAGAACTTTGCAGAGGGCACCGAGTACTTCAAGGTATAAGTCACCAGAGCAAAGGGATAGTGTGTATTATTCTACCCACACATTAGATATACATACTACATACGTACATATGTAGATGACCCCCCACTGTGTGGGGGACTTTGTGTGCCTGACAACGAGAGTTTGGGAAAAGGCTATTGAATATTTGTGTGTGTGTGCTATGATATTGTTAGCGATGGGTTCAGGTTGCGTTCAAAGCGGCTTTTCTCACTGGGCTCCTGCATACACAGTATGATACTTTATACACTCAGGTGGTTTGGCAGTTTAAAATCAGAGTTTTTGGGACGATTAGGTTGGGTTTCTATGCTCACTGATGTCGTAGCTACGTATAGTACCAATCAACATAGGAGGAGGAAATAGCAGCACGCACGCACAAGAACCCCTCCCAAGCTGAAGTGGTGACTTTGGATATGGGTTCGGGGTGGTGGGGCTATTCAATTTCTGTTTCATGAAAATATCATCAGATCGTGTTTGAAGAAGCCCTGTTCTTTTTCATAGGGATAGTTTTCGGTAGCTGTCCCCACTACCATTCCTGGCCTTACTACAGTTTAGTGCATGTATTATACATACCACACAATGAGGAATGTACCGTTAATTGATTGGCCTCACGGTTTGTTAGTTTCTTGATCTATCATGCACATACGTAGCTCCTAGCTGCATTACTGGAGTCCATAATTATGTTATGGTGTGCAAAACGGGCTAGACGTGTTACATACATAGTGTGTAGGTCTACCTGAGAGTATAATAATATACAACTGTTGTTGTATTGTTACTGTGTGTGTCCAGCTGCTGGTTGACGTGTTCAGCCCAGTCTTCCGGAATCCGAAAAACAGACACTTGCAGAATTTCTACATGGTCGTACCTCCACTGGTAAAGATATCTTTTTGTACACTACAGCTCCTAGTGTGTCCACAGCACACTGGTAATATGCGCATAAATATAAAGTGCAAGAACATCGGAGAAATGATCTATTTGTGTGTGTCGGTGTGAATGCACACCCTTAAGTATTATATTATATATGTGTAGTGTATTTTAATCTCCTAACACTTCTTTAGAGGTCCATATACTGTATTACGAAACATGAAAACTACGAGATATATAGAAAGGCAAAGGCACAACAAACATATAAACTACACCCAGGACAGCGCTTTTTTCACAGGAAAAAAAACTGCCCTAGGCGGTGGAATTCGAACCAACGACACTCTGCAGTCTAGGCGAGCACTCTACGATTGAAGTTCATTAATTTGTCTCTCTGTGTGTCCAGACGCTGAACTATGTGGAGTACATGATGGTGGCAAAGGACCGTATGAACAAGAAGAACAAGCAGGGAGCTTCCTTCACTGATGATGGATTCTCTATGGGTATGTTCCCTGTAATATCCCTGTAATTTGTCAGTGACTTTCTAATGATCAATTTCAAAGTACAAGTGTTGACTGTTGGCCCACCAGGTTACCATACTGCAGGTTCTTTACGCATAATATCTCAACACGACCTGAAAATTTTGTGCCTCAAGCATTTGGTGGTACAGTATTATTTGCAACTTCAAGTTTCGTTATGCCCCTAACTTATCCATGGCTCGTTTGTCAGCGAATGTGTATGTTTGTGTGCGTTTCATAGCGAATCTCTTGTTTTCCATTGTGCTTCTGCTTCTTCTTCTACTTGTTCCTTCCCTCCTACGTACAGCCTGAGCAATGCCTTGTGGGGATGAATCTCATTAGTTCAAAACCACAAGTGCTGCGCTCATGGCAGCCTTTATGAACTCGTGATGCCAGAGAGAAAAGTTGCGGTTGCTCTACTGATGAGGGCCAACAAGCCCGAAACAGTTGTCCAGAGCTCCGCATCTTTTTTTCTCTTGGCATCACATGGTGTTTTCTACATGTGACTGTTGTCTACGTATCCTTGTGTCCAGGTGGTGGCCTACATCCTGAAGCTGGTGGACCAGTACCATGCATTTGACTCTCTCCACTGGTTCCAGTCAGTTCACGCCAAGTACAGAGCTGAAATGGTCAGTCACGTTATTCAAAATACCCATTGGAAACCATCTGGGCCGAGAGAGCTTTGACTTGTAAAACCTCTCTCTCTCTGGTGTGTGCAGCAAGCAGTACAGAGAAGTGGTGAGAGGAATAGATCAGACGAGAAGCTCCAGCAGACCATACAACTGTCCATCAAGAGACTGGAGAGCTACCAGAGGGTGAGTCTGAGGCACAAACCCATACATATCTGTAAACAGCTCGATCCCTTTGTGTGCAAATGACTACAACTGTGTGTAGGTTAGATGATAGGGTGCTTTGATGTAATGAGGTTTCTAACTAGCATTAGTCTCCATTCAATGTCTTGACATGTTAACGACAATGCTGTTAAGACCAAGAATGTGAAATTTGAAGTGCCACCAATATTATGATGGGTACATATATCTTTGATTTTATGTCAGTCAAAGGTTTCCTTTGTGGGCGTGTCTTTTGTTGGCGGTAAAGCATCCAAGTCATCCGCAAAAAGACAGAAAAACGACCATATTTTCTGGAGCCTCTCCCCATATTTCACTGAACTGTCTTAATTCCTGCCATGCCTTCTCGTGCCCTCCCCCACTTGTTTTGCCTGTAAATAGTAAACGAATTGTGTACAGTTTTGGTGGAGTGATTACAAGCGCCACAGCTGCAATAGTCAAGAAACCAACTGTATTAAGGCATACAGGATGCAACTTTGTTCCATATCTCATCCAAGTTCAGTGTGTATGATATGGGGGTGATGGGGTCAGGCAGCAAGTTGGGTGGAAGATACACCACCATGCGATATACAGTCTTACATGGATCCATCTTACCCACTGCACATTACAGTTGCATGTCTCAACAACTTGGTAACGAAGTAGAAAGGCAAGGCAAGGCAAGGCAAACAAGTCAACTACACCCAGGAGAGCTCTTTCTTTTCAAAGAAAAGAAGAAGAGCTGCCCTGGGTGGGATTAGAACCCACGACACTCTGCAGTCTAGGCGAACATTCTACCAACTGAGCTACCAGGGCAGTGCATGGGACTCTTCTGCAACAGCGACCATTGTGTATATTGGCCTTTTGCGGCATGTTGGAGTGGTATCCATCACAAACCGAGGGCCTTAGTTGGCTGGCTCATCACAAGCTCAGTCCCCCCTCTCTCTTCTCTCTGTGCAGGAGTTTGAGCTACTCAACTACTCGCTGAGCAGTGCCCGGATATTCTTCAGAGCAGACCTCACGGCTGAGGAGGAGACGAAGCAGAAGAAGGACAAAGAGGCTGCGGCTGCGGCTGAAGGTTTGACACCACATCCTCCACATTACCCGGCCTTACGATGGGACTCTGTATGTAATAATGGCACAAATTCATGTGTGGCTTTTGAAGGGCAGATCAAAAACCACGCACGTACAGTATGATTTCTACAGGCACAGGCGTAATGAGAGAGAAGAGAACGGGCTACATAGCATATGTTCAACTTATGTAGCTTTTGTCCCACATGTGTATATAGAGGCTAGTGCACTGAGCATTGCCCGAGACAAGAGCTGATGGTTATTTCAACCTCACTCATACATATTATACTATACAGTGTGGCAGACACATTCTCAATTTTTAAAAAGTGTATTAGTACACAGTAAGTTTGTATTTTTGTTTGTGTCCCAGGAGGAGGAGAAGGAGGAGAAGGGTCTTCCGGACCGCCACCACCACCTCCACCATCTGCTGATACCTCTGGAGGAGGTCTGTCACATGACCGTCACATGAACCCACACATTATTATGATGCCATAATACCACTAAGTGGTGTATGTTGTGTAATCTGGACAATGGGACGGAATAGTGAGGTGTCCTTATTTGTAGTGCTTACACTGTATAATAGTGTGTGAGCGATGCCAATGAATACATGTATTTGTTTGGCAGGAGCTCCCCCTCCCCCACCACCACCACCTCCTCCCCCTATGTGACAAGTCACTCTACCAGAGACACACTTTTTGCTCGTTGTTGTGGTTTATTAAAAATTAAGCGCATGTGTATTCGTAAGTCTACGCGCGCGCGATTAACGTTAATTGTTGGAAGTTATGCGCATGCGTGCGATCCATTAAGATGAAAGCAACGCCCACTTTTATAAGCTGCTTTATGACAATAAAACCTGCATTCTAAACAGTATAATTAGTGTGTAAAGCTGCTGAATCCTAGTACTACTGACTATAATCATGGCGTTCCTACGGATCAAGCTGCTGGAGGCGATCGTGGACCACATAAAGCCGACTGATCCCACTTGCTCCGTCAACATCAAAGAGGCCGTGGCGGGAGGAGATGGGAGCGTCACGCTGGAGCAGCGGAAGAATACCTTCTGCCCGGACTGGGATCGCTGCTTCGACTCCCACCTGAAGCCCGGGCGACGGATGCAGATCATAGTCAACGATCGCGTTGAGTCGTCCCTCCGCCCGCTGGCCGAAGTCACGGTGGAGACGGAGGCGTTGGCGACGGAGTGCATGGCAGAAGAGGAAGGCAGTGCCGTAAAACTTGCTGTGAGTCGTGCAGTAATTTGTGTGTATATGTTTACTGCAAGTCTGCACGCCCGACAGCAGCTGGGCTGTACTGAGCTAGCTAGCTAGCTCTGTCGCAATCAAAACATTGGGTTTGCTTGTAGAAACCTTGCTATATACCTGGACCATGTACAACGATTCCCTCTAGGGGAGGCAAGGAAACGGCGACTCTGTAATGCAGCTTGACAAAATTATGACTCAAGTCTTTTTAGTATAATTATAGCTAGACTTTGATTGGTCCCTACAGTAGGAACAGAAGCTTTATAGCTGGTGTACAGTTGAAAAGCTGAGCGTGCAGCAGTATATTGATACCATGTCTCCCTAATTCGGAGCTCTTAGCTCAAGTGCTGATCCTGAGAGCGTCTCAAGAACCACACGGACCCTCTAAATATAGCATTATACTCGCCGAGTGTGTGTGCAAGCAGAAATTGTACAAGTGAGTGCGGTGGCTAGTCATTAGAGGCCTTAATTACTCGTAATGCGAGGGTTTATCCGATGCTGGCAACGATTATTAACACAAAAAACATGTGTGTATTAGATGTGTGGGAGCAGCGAGAGTCCTCGTGTCTTTGATTGCCTCTTGAATGGCCAGGAGCTTGAGTTTGAACCTGTGCCAAACCACCCTAATGGGTGTGTGCGCCTCACCCTTGCCTGCCTGGATGCATGCTGTATATAATTATATACGTCACATATGGAGGAGTGTTTAACTATGCTACAAAGCTACTTATCTGAGCTGTGCAAGGATTCAAAATGCCGTGTAGAAGTTGATAGTGCTAAGAGCTTCTGTCCTTAGAATGTGGTCGAGCTACTAGTCTATGGGTTCTCATAGATACGTACATGTACATGGTATAGAAGTGAGAGAAATGCTCTCTTGTCTGCTAGTATATACTGTATGTGACGTTATCGATCCTCTATCCCACAAAATACCCCCACGTAGCTATGCATTTGAGCAGATCCTGAAGACTGTGTTTGATGTGGCTGCGAGGCCGCAGTCACTCACCGAGCTCTACTGTATAAAGCAGAGTCATAACTGTTTTCACTCAAGAATTCACCACATCATTCCACAGAGGCTATCTGGTTACAGCATATCACCAGCATGCTAGCTAAACACTCTGGCAAACAGTCCCACATATTAACTGGGAAAAGTTTTCTCAGGTGCTGGATGGCATGTGTCGACAACGAGGTAGAAAGGCAAAGGCAAAACAAACAAGGCCCCCAGGACAGCTCTTATTACCAAGGAAATAATTTATAAGAGCTGCTCTGGGTGGGATTCTGCATTGTCCCCTGTATGCTGCAAAGAGTTTTCGCAAAGTGCAAAAAAATGGGAGATTATTTCATCTGTATTATTTTGCATTTGCCGTTGTCTCTGTTATCTGGTGCAGTTGGACATGAGACCATCTGGGAAGATGATTCTCCAGATAAAGCTCTATGGACGAGAACATATAGAAGGTTAGTACAATGTTGTGTTCAGTATAATGTACATGTTTGTTTTCTTGTTTTAAACAAATTTGTGTTTGTACCACTCGATCATCATTGTTGCCATACGTCATATTATGTTGCACGAGACTCTGCCTCACCTGCAACCAAGTTGATGTTGGCCTTTAGGAATCACTACAATAGTTAACAATTTGTCATAATATGTTATGGGCTCACGCTGGCATAATTGCAATATGCGGAGGACACCCGCCACCAGCGGTTAAACCTGATACTTTGCATTTGTTGGGAAACAAACTAGTCTTTGATTGGTTCTTGATATTCCTTAGTACATGTGCTCCCAGACATTCTGTCTCTTCTGAGGCATTCATCAGTACATGCTGCGTAGCTATGGATCCATATTGTACGCACCCTCTGTCAATTTGATAGTATAAAAATCAAACAGTTTGCGTCTAGTTTTCAGTACTGTAATATTTATTGAGATAGAAATTTTGCGCAAGCAGTGCAGTCCTACTATGATAACATTCATACCTAAACTGATTCTCCATCGTTTGCTCTATTCTGTGACATCCATAGTAGTCCTCTCTTTAGCTATATACCATAATGCTGAATTGTGTGTAAGTAACAAATTGACACAATGCCATTCTATCCACGTCTATTGCATAGTATAGTAAAAGAAAATGGCCGATCCTATTTGGTTAACAGAGAGACCACCATTGTAGTATGTACTAGTCACGTGCATAAGTGTAACAATGAATAGAATTCCGTGTCTGCTGCATTGAAGGTTGTGTCGTGCATTTCGGTTGCATTTCATCACCAAGAACATAAGTGCTGAGGCTTTTACTCTATAATATTATTGCAACTCTCTCAGCCCCACTCCTTTTACGTGATTAACCAGCTTAGATTTGAACTATCACTACTAGGACACCTCTCAAATGAAGACACCTCTCTAATAAAAAGTACTTTCTCTTTTTCTTGGATGCAAAATACAGCCCTTAAATAATTATGGTCACCGACTCTTCGTGGTTCATTGACTTTTGAGGGAGCATTGCTTGTGTATATACCATTAATCTCCATATTGGAGGGGCTCCACCATAATAACTGAGTATAGGGAAGTCCTACATGGCTATAGCGGCGGTGAGCCTCATGCACGTAGCCAAAGTCAGTGTAAAAGAATGAGAGAGAGAGGAGGGAGCCAGAGTGTCTAGGTTAGTTCCTCCACACACCCAACTCTCAGCCCCGCTGGCTGTGTTGATGGATTGAGTTTCAGGCTACGATGTGGCCCAGTGGCTTCCTGGCCCACGACACAGGAATCCAGCCTCACCCTTCATGACAGGCTCTCGGTCCCCTATTTGTATTATACTGCAGAGAAGACTCTGACCTAATTCAGTATCACGGGCTGCATAAACCTCCTTTGTAATGTATATATGGCACCACTGGAGGATCAATGATGGTTCTTTTGGTGATGTGCTCAGTGCATTTGAATACCTCTTGTCATGTGTTTGTTCTAACTGTTCGATGCCTTTTCGTCCCAGTAGGGATATGGAATGGGGGAGACTAAGTTTTGTGTGAGAGTTGTAGTTCGGTGTATTGGCTCTGGATTTCAAGTCACTGGGTCTGGGTTTTGCCCCCTGACAGTTCTCACCTTTTCCTTGCCTTTATCCAAAGTGGGTTCTAACATGAACCAGGTAAAACAGGATGGGCAGCCAAGAAAATAAGAAAGGTTGCGGGCTCTTAATTTTCAACTGCTTATGCTTTTCACTTTTCACCAAAAAAATACTCTAGGTAAAATTGACTACGATTTTATTAATGGAGCGACAAAAGTGACTCTCAGAGTGTAGTGGGTTTTAAAACTAGTTAACCTAACAATGAGAGTCAAACTCAGCTCCTCTTTCCCTAGCTGTCTCTCCCACTTAATGACTTAATCGCTGGGACCAGTAATTAATTATACTGCATACCTTTGACGTGCAATTTATCGCATAACTTCACTTGGCTTACTTTCATGGCATCCATCCCATGTTAAAGGCTCTGTGTACAAAATTTGATAATCGCTGTTAAGCTGGTTAGTTAGTTACAGGTGAGTAGGTCGGTGTGTAGGAATGGCTCGGGCCTTATGGTGGCATGTGTCGTGTCTGACCCGATAAACAGCCAGTGGGCTGCGAAGCTTACCGTGATGATACCTTCACTCCATTGCCTCTTCGACTTGCACTTTATTGAATTACTTCATTCTCGGCATTGCACGTTGCCCCTTTTTGTGCAACCGTTCCGCACGAGTACTTACGTGGGTATTTCTGACAGTATTCCTCTCTCTGAGAGTGACAATTACACATTGAACACAGAAGGGAAGGGGAAGAGTGAGCAGTATGTGAAGTGGTTTAGTTAAAGTGAACATTACCATTCCATACTCCAGCTATATGTAAAGCTTTGAAGATAGTTTGTTTGTCTCTTCTTCCACCCATGTGCATAGTCACAAAATGCTAAATCATTGACACCCCCTATTTGGGAGTGGTGGGGGATTGGTAAAAAGACAGTGAAGAACAGGGATCGGTAAAGCAATATAAGGATAGGTGCTGTGGGATACAGTATTGTTACTATTCCATACTCCAGCTATAGTCAAAGTACTAAAGGTGGTTGGTTTGACTCTTCTTCCAATCACGTGCCTACAATAAATGCAATGTCATTGACACCTTTATTGGTGGGGGGTGGTGGGGATTGGTAGAGGGACAGTGAAGTAGAGGTAAGATAGGGATTGGTAAAGCAAGATGAGGATAGGTGCCGTGAGATGCAGTATGTTGCTATTCCATGCTCCAACTATACCTAAAGCGTTGAGGATAGTTGGTTTGTCTTTTCTTCCACTCATGTGTTTGCAAATAATGTGAAATCATTAAACCTTGTGTTTGCCAGCCTCGCTCATTTCTCACTACGAGGGTTGTATTATGCAAGCAAACATTGCAGGAGGCCACAGTCTGTATATATGCATGCTATTCAGCTAGTGTGATCTATCTAGCAGTCCATATTGTAATATGCGCTATGTTAAAAAAACATCAGTCTGCTTGTTTACCTGGCTTAAGAATCAAGCTGTCTACGTAATACCTGTGCCTATACGCTACACAGTTCTTGTTTTATGTACGTGGGCTAGCATCCAGCAATAGTTAGTCGGCATTCTCAGAGTCGCTGTGTGACCAAAATTGGAGTGAGTTGCTGGTCACCGCCACAGGGAGCCAGCAGGGGTGGGGCGGGGGCCTCGGAATGAACTCTGGGAATGCAGACTGTCACACCCAACCCAACACACTCATGGACTAACCTGTTATTCATGGATAGTTTGCAACCAAGACAACACACAGAAAGCACACCAGTGTTACGTATATAGACAAACCCAACGCATGTTGGCTGGCACAAAATCTGCGGTATAGTGACAGTGCACAGTATCGTCAAGTTTTTCTCGAGTTTTTAATGAAGTGCGAAATGATTTTGTATATGAATGCATGTAGTGAACGTGATGATTGCACAATTTCAGTACTTTTACGTGTACTTAGAATTACGTATAAGCCTTATGGAATAGTGACAGTGCTGTGTCGCTCGCCATAAAGAATAGAGTTATGTGCATACGCCTTGCCATGGTCACGAAGTGTGCGCCGAGCTTGTGGAATGTGCCATTATTTCTTGTCATGCCTTCCATGGCAAACCCTCCTGACTGGTATATACACACTCCACACACTTTTATGGCCCCACCGTTTACCAGTTCATTGTGTGTTCACTCATCATCGCCATAGACTCCACCTGTGTTTATGGGTCTGATTATAATTATACCAGCCTATTGTTCCCAGTTATCCATGTGATACAGGTGTATATCATCACTTCTAAAGATATTTTGGAAACAAGTGGATCGGATCACATTCCGTGGAAAGTGTAAATACCGTCCCATAACTTATAAGGAGATTTTGATCGAGGAGTCATATATCCCCACCACGTTTGATTGTCATAGTGTTTCATAGTTCCCAGGCTCCCGTCCTGGTTAAAAAAACACACACAGTAATTTAATCCGTGCAGAGGTAACTACGTTCTCATTGCTGCTTTACCCAAAATCTATTGCAGCTTGTTTCCTCTACATACGTACATTGATGGAAAAACTACCTGACTAATCAGCCATCTTATACATGCGTATCTCTGGCTTGTATGTATGTACCAATTATTGAGTATACTTTCCTGTTTGCTCTAGCTAAGCAATTGTTTTTGGTCTCTTTCTTTTCCACTCCATAAGGCAATTTCTTGTTCTTGGTGTAAATGCTTACCCCCTTTTAAAAGAAGGATTCAAGCTAATGATGTCGCCACTTGGAGTGGACCTGACTGACAAAAAAATGAGTGACTTATTAAACTTTGCATCCGGTCCTGCAGCATTGCCTCCAGACCTACGTACCTGCACATGTGTATGTGCACACAACACTCTCTGTCTGTATCTGTCTGTGATATCTGAGGCTTCATCGCTGACATTTACCCTGAACAGAAGCCGTCCAGCCGACTGACTCTCTCCCTTTTTGCTTGCGAGGGAGACTTGTTTTGTTTTGGGTCACGTACATATTTGGAAAGTGATGGGAAGCCTTTCATTCCCAGAGTCTCACAATAAACAATACAGACTTTTACCAGACTCTGCTTTTCTCTTGTAACGAGGTCATCCAATGCAGCTGCCAGCAAAAGAATGCACCTTAGGTCGAAGCAGGGCATAATACTCATGTGGTAGCCATAGCACCACCAAGTCCAGAATCCTGTGGAAAGAGTGGGTATTTGTACTTTTTGCATGAACACATCATTGTGTTGATTCTGTCTCTGTTTAATGATCGCTGGCCAAGGTGCAAAAGGTTTTATGCCTGTGGCTGTAAAAAATTGATTCTGGTAGGTGGAAATTTGTACATGTGGCAATTGTCAGAATGGACAATAACTAAACAGCCAGCAGCGGTGTATGTGTGTAGGCGGCGGTCTGTATCGAATGCCAACAGTCAATCTGTTTATCCCAAGAAAGTACCAACTACCACACGTGGGTCGCGTAAACAGCTCTTGACACGGCCAAGTGCCTCTGCAGTAGTTTAACACACACTCTAGCAGTAAGTAGCTAGCTATTTTTGTGAATGGGTACATGTGTATGTACAGTAGCCTTGGTCTTAGAGTGGACCATTGAAACAAAAGACACCTCTCTATACGCTTGGTTCGATTCAGTGCTAATCAGTGTGTTCTTTTGCATACTTTCTTGGTTAATCGTGTTTTCATTGTCAAGGGTGTATGGAGTGTTCGTCACAGTTTTTAAATACAAACTATGATCCTTCCCTCCCTCCCTTCCTCCCTCCTGCTCCTCCCTCCCTCCCTCCCTCCCGCTCCTCCAGGGCAAGACCTGGCAGTACTGACTCCAGAGTGGAAGGAATCTCTCCCAAAGAATGCCACGGCATTGCGAGGAAGACGAGGAGCCATGCACGTCAAACAGGCCCACGTGGAGGAGATAAAGGGACACCAGTTTGTCAAGAGGTTCTTCCGACGAGCAATTTACTGCTCCCTGTGCCACGAATTCCTCTGGTGAGTGACAGTGGCTCTTTCTCTCTATAATCTAGCATCGGATTATGTGTATCACAAGATGTCCCTTATCCAAAATTTCAGCATGCATATATACATGTATGTAGATTCCCACTTTACTGAGTACTTACGGTATGTGGTTCTGTCTCTTATACACACATGTTCCCTTGACGACCAATATGAGTCAATATGAAGTGTTGTTGTTCCCAGCCAACTAGACGAGGTAAAATTCGTGCATGCAACAGCCCATTGCCGAGGACTTGAAAGAAGAGTCGTACGGTAGATTCTGCACTTTTTCTACATTTGTCTCTGTGAGTGCAGTGCCAAGTTCATTCGTTGTAAGATCCTTACCTTATGCGATGCAACTTTTGCTACACTCTCGTCTATGCACACGTTAATCCTTGTCAACCCTGTGTACCTTTCTTCAGGGGTTTTACAAAGCAAGGCTATCAGTGCCAAGGTACGTACATAATTACGTATACATAACATTTAATGTGCATGAGCACTAAATATATGGCAATAGGGATGTGTTGAGTTTTAAAGTCTGCCCTGGGTTTGGGATTCAACTGAGGGCGTTGTATACATCGTAAGGTGTTGGAGGCATATCATGTGCCCTAGCCTGTTATTACCACCAAGCATATCACATGCATATCACATGCATATCACATGCATATCCGTCCATAGACAATACCCTTGTTGACTTGAGATGTGGCGTATCAGTGCATGACTGTGTATATATACAAGGCCAGGCATGTCAATGAGAGCTGTAGTGTCGTGTTCTGGTGTCAATGGAGGAAGGTCTGAGTGGGAGGAGGTAGTTGAGTCTCTCCCACCACCTCGAATTACTGCACATATCCCCTGCATAGCTCCTGGCATCCCTTCTCAACATCCACTCTCACCCTCTCTGCTGTTTCTCTCCATCTCTGCTCTTCACATCCCCTCCAATCTCCACCTCTGTCTCACCCTTTCTGCTGTTGACGTACACTCTCTCTCTCCTTCTTTCCCTTTCGTTTTCTCTCTCTCTCGCGCTCGCTCAAAACTTCTTCTCCCTTTCTTTTTTCCGCCCTCTCTCCCTTTTACCTCCCCCCTCCCTCCTTTCTTTTTTCTCTCCTTACCTCTCCCACAGTGTGCCACTATACAGCTCACAAGAAGTGCACAGGCTCAATCCTTGCCAAATGTACTGGAGCTACTGGCGATGACACCCACTCTAAGGTACAGTTGTAGTATATCACCCATCGACGCTGTATTGTAGTCCCGTGACTGATACACACGCCCAAAGCCTACAGTTTTAGTCTAGGTTCACAATGACGAATAATTGGACGAGTTATGTAGAGTAATACCATAACACAAAGCTCAATGCCCCAAAACTGGCATGTGGTATTTTTCAAAATCAGTCCTTCCCATCTGACCATACTATATATGTGGCGAGACTCAGTCCTTAGATGGCTAATGAGGGGGCGCGGGAGAGGATGAGTCGCTGCAAGGAACCACTGTTTACACTCATACAGAAGCACCGCAGTACTCAAACAGACCATGATAGGTCCACAGAAACATCCCTTTGGTGAAGACCCGTGTTTGCCATCTTCTTATTGCTTTCAAGTCCCTGGTATTATAATATTATATAATTATAGTGAGCAGGCATCACTATTCCGGGCTCTTTACCAAGTGGCAGTGATTTGATTAGATCACTTCAGCACATCTGGCTAAGTGCATTGCATACTGTGTCAACCCCTTATTATTGTGTTATCAAAGGCAATGGAAAGGAATTGATCGGCTACACCTATATAAGGAAACAAACATTTAATCACATTTGAATATACATGCATACATGTACCGCTGAGTCTTCCTAGTGTTCTGTATGCATTCCAGATGGCTTTAGTACACTTTATGTACAACTGCGTCATTCTATTGTCCAAGAAAGCTGCTATGAACACATGAAGTAGTATTAGACCATGTGATGCCAAGAGAAAAAAGATGGGGAGCTCTGGACAGCTGTTTCGGGCTTGTTGGCCCTCATGAACATGATGGATAGTAGCTTCAACTGAGTATCTGCAGATAGTTACCTGCAAGGCCCATTGTACTTGCTATTCCCACGTGGTTTCTGTAGTGGCAAAGAACTAGCACATACACCACCTCAAGCATGCCAGCACATGTTTCTGCCTCATTAATTATTCACGACGACTTGTACCGAAGTCATCACCCACATGAGGAGAGTTAAGGGTTCTGAAGTGAATATACGGTGGTTTTCCTGTGCAGTTCCTCAGGGAAAGGTTCAAGATTGACATGCCCCATCGGTTCAAGGTGCACAATTTCCTCGGCCCCTCTTTCTGTGATATGTGTGGGCAAATGATGCACGGGATCTTCCGCCAGGGAGCCAAGTGTACAGGTAAGACCCTGTCCGTTAGCATAGAAATAAGTTTTAACTGACGATTGCAAATTTTTAGTTTGGCTATTGAATTACTCGTAGAAGTTCCTTCGAATGCAGATACAACATCCCTGCAAAATTCTGAATGCTTTATTGTTTTACGTAATGTGTATATTAGCTAGTGTAGTAAATGTGTGCATGATATGCCTAGTTGCTAAGTGTTTGAGGGGAACGCCAGTATATTGTAGATAGGTACTATGGGCTAGTTGTGTTGCTTCAGCAAGCTGTACGTATTTCTCAATGTGCCTCGTAAGACTTGCATCACTTTACTTCGCACCGTTGCTGTGTCTGTGTCTGTCTGTGTGTGTGTGTGTGCAGCGTGTGGGGTGAGCTGCCACATCCGCTGCCAGAAGAACATGCCCCCGCTGTGTGGAGTCAACGAGAAGATGTTGGCCGAGGCCCTCAAGAGTGTCGACGAACTCAAGAGAAATAGAAGATTGGTACGCAATGATACGTACGCAATAATGGTACACATGTATCCAACATAAATTGAAGTGTGAAGTTTTGTTGGATATCCCTAGGCAACCGACACGTATGAAGCTAGGTACTGGGGGGTTTTATTAGCAGATACAATCCCACATGTGCAAGCAGGGTTCATACATGTCATTTGCCTAGGGATATCCAACACATCTGTTGCAGTACCCAGACAGGACAGCATGGGCCCTCAGGTATTCTAAGAGAAGGGTCCTTGCAGCACATCTTATTTGGCGTACGCAGCTGGCATTGTTCCGCAAAGGCTAACACTGTTGCCAAAAACCCTGCTTGCTGTTACAACATGTGTTACTATCCCAAATGCAGCCTAAAGGGACGTTTGTGACACACCTTTCTACCCCCACATCACAACACCAGCGAAAGTACTGATAGTGTGCCTTCATAATAATATTGTAAGGCATGCACGCATTTGCCTTCTGTCCAGACTTGACAGCATATGCTGATACTTTCTTGTTAGCTCAATATCTCGGGTGCTAGATACCAGACAGCTCTTTACCCTAGGGAACTGCGTGATGTAGAGTACTGTTTTTTGCCGACTATTGCAATGCTGTGGAAGTCAAGCGTAGGATGAATGGTAGACATGGGAGCAATGTGGCACACCCTAGTGTGGAGGAAATGAGCTGCCCCCAGTCTGGTGCCAGATGCTTCTATGTCCTGCTAAACCTCTGTGGGCAATTCCCAAACCTAATTCACCTGTTAGAAAAAGGGCTACTCTGTATATCCACAAACAACTGACTATATAATATACATGTGTGTGAGCTATGGCAGCAGTGATAACACAAGACACACGAATGTTAGTATCAAAATGAGGCGATTTTGTTGTATTAACTTCTACCATGTTCTGGTGCTGATTTTAAAACTCTGATCAGTCGGCAGGTTCAGAGCCAGCGACCACTCCGGGGAGTCCCAGTGCCAAGCCCCTCCCAGCTGTCCCCGAGGGGGAGTCCGAAGAGTACATAGAGGTCACAGAAGGTCAGTCTTGATTGATGCAATATGTAGTTTTAAGTAGATAAAGTATTACTTTTAGCCTTGTTTCTTCAAAATGCTGACCAGCAGATTTCGTGTTGACTCAAAACTTAGTCCTAAATGCTAACCGTAAAGGAAGTTTGCTTAAATTGATAGCTATCTGCCGCCAATAGACTCTCCCTCTCTCTCTCTCTCTCTTTCTCAGCCATGACTCGAGCTGTGTTAGGACGTCTCCCCGGACAACGCGGAGCCCCGCCCATTCCTCCCCGGACCTACAGCCAGCGAGGACCGACCACCAACGGCCACATCACCCCGGGCAGTTTCCACGGCTACAGTCGACCGACCATGAAGAAATACAGACTGGAACAGTTCAAGTTTATCAAACTACTCGGAAAAGGAAGCTTTGGGAAGGTAACATCAATGAATGAAGCTTTGATGGGCAAATGAATGTGAAATTTGGGATAGGACACAACATAAAAACAGTCTACATATAGTTTTCAAAACTCCTGGATAGAAAGACTTTGAAAAACTACAGTATAGACTTGCTAGTTTTCTAGGCCTAATACAACACATGCTGCAGCGCTTTTCTCCGGCTTATGTAAACAGATGATGATAATGGCTTGTTTCACGTATGAATGTGGCAGTGTGTTTTACACTTTGCTTCAGTCTCTGTCTGAGTAAACAAGTAAATCTTAGAACTTAGAAAATGGTGAATATAGAGATGGTATATTATAAAGCAAGGAGACAAGACAGGGATGACCTAGTGTATGTGATGCAGTAGTAAAATGGATAATGGCAAACCTGACATTGCGTGCTTGTGAAATTTTCCTTCCACACAAGCCCTATATTGTCGCGGCTTTATACACTTTGCTTCGGTCTCTGTCTTAGTAGTATGACGTCATTATGGTAAATCTATTTATCCATGGCTGGCTCATCTGGTATTACGTTTGTGTAGGTGTTGCTGGCTCAGCTGGAGGGCAGCGAGCAGTACCTTGCCGTCAAGGCCCTCAAGAAAGACGTGGTACTGGAAGATGACGACGTGGAGGCCACCATGGTGGAGAAGAGACTTCTGGCACTCGGCTGCAGCCACCCCTTTCTCACCCATCTACACTCCACCTTCCAGACTCCCGTGAGCCTTCCTCTCCCTCCTTCTTTTCTCTCTTCCTCACTCATTCTTTCTCTCCCCCTCCCTACGTCTCTCTCTTTCCCACCCATTTTGCATGTATATGGGGTGAAAGTGCAAAATAAATACCAAATAGGGGTAGGTGCAGTGAGATAGAAGATGTTACTATTCCATAGTTCAACTGTAGTCAAAGTATTAAGGATAGTTGGTTTGTCTCTTTTTCCACTCTTGTGCCTACAACAAATGCAGAATCGTTGACACCCTTTATATAGCGAAATTTGGGCAAGATTGGGATAGGGGCAGTGAGATATAAGATGGTACCATTCCATACTCCAACTGTAGTCGGTTTGTCTCTTTCTCCATTCTTGTGTCTACAACAAATGCAAAATCGTTGACACCCTTATTTACGATAGAGATAGGTGCAAAGATGTTGTTTCATCCCTCCCCTATTTATTTCAGAGTCACCTGTTCTTTGTGATGGAGTACCTGAATGGCGGGGACCTAATGTACCACATACAGATCTCTCACAAGTTCAAACTTCCCAGAGCCAGGTATACACACACACACTCACACACTGTGAGACAACTGGCATTATTAATGACGGATTGTCCTATTGACCTCGCCCATCACTGTTGCCTATTGTTCTGTCCCTTGTGTGTGTCTTTGTAGGTTCCATGCAGCAGAGATACTCTGCGCTCTGCAGTTCCTTCACAAGCAAGGCATTATATACAGGTACGTATATCTATGCTTTAGTGCACTGTTTTCAGAAGAATTTTTCTAATATTCATTTTTCTGTGGTGCAATATAAGTCCTGTAAACTTTAAATGTCGTTGTCAGCTCTATTCAGCCATAACTCATGGGGTTTCTATTGTACAGCAAACAAAAGCACAATAAAAAACCATACTGAACTTACCGCCTCTATTTCGTAAACTATTAGAGGGATGATGATCTGGTGGAAATGTGCATGAGCAAGCAATGTCATTATTCTTTTGCTCCATTTCACACACTTGTCACTCCCAGTTTCAACTTTTGCACATAGCATCCCTACATTCCAAATTTGCGACTTGAATTTCCACTAACATGTTCTTAACAATAGAGACCTGAAGTTGGACAATGTGATACTGGACTCTGAGGGTCACTGCAAACTGGCCGACTTTGGCATGTGTAAGGAGAACGTCATTGGATACGCCACAGCCGGCACCTTCTGCGGAACTCCTGACTACATATCACCGGAGGTGCACACACACACACACACACACACATTGGCCTCCTAGTCTGCTGAGTACGCTGAATGTCAGACGTGCACTGGGAATGGGATTTGAGTATTCACATATTAAAATCTCTAAAGGAAGTCCTTGTCACAATGTTTGAAACTTAATTACCAGTGGTACATTACAACCTAGTCTTACACCCTTGGTGTATGAGAATGCATGGTTGTAAATAATGTATTGCTGTTGTGTGCAGATCATAAAGGGGAAAGAGGTACACATTCTCCGTGGACTGGTGGTCTTTTGGAGTCCTCTGCTATGAGATGATTACTGGCCAGGTCAGTTAAAACTTATCACTATGGTTATCATGCACTACCCAAAATGGGTACACTATCAAGGCCCATGCAATCTTTTGGATGGACCTCTAGTTGCATGTCTCAACAATGAGGTATAGAGGTAGAAAGGCAAGGCAAAGAAAACAAGTCAACTACATCCAGGAAGCTTTTAGTTGCATTATGTTGGACTCATACATACGTGTTTGGGAGATTTTTCGTTGCACGGGGCTTGGTTAAAAGTGTGGCACTTGAGACTGAGTATATGTGTGAGTTGAGTGGTGTGTTGTCTCTATGCTGCAGTCTCCATTCAGTGGAGAGGATGAGGACGAGTTGTTTGACTCCATCTGCAACCATCAGGTCTCCTTCTCTCGCTACCTCGACCAGACCACCATCAGCTTCCTCGACAAGGTACTTATAGACATTTCGGTGTAAATCTACACGTGCTCTTTGGATCTCAGGGCTAATACAAACAAGCAACATACGAGCTACATACCTTCCAACATACACCTACGCACCATGCTCATACTCCTACGTTTTTGCTAGAGGCAATTACATGCACAATCATAGTGGAGCTTGTTGCATGAATCTCGACCCCGGATCTTTTCCATGTTGCTACTGGCAGCACTGTAGCTGTGTTGTTGTTTGTTCACAGTTGCTGCAGAGAGACCCGGGCGAGAGGCTGGGCTGCATCGAGGACAAGGAGAAGATCAGGGCCCACGCTTTCTTCAGAGAGATTGACTTTGTCAAGCTGGAGGCCAGAAAACTGAAGTCGCCCTTCAAACCCAATGTGGTCAGTAGTTTTTATCAATGATTATCAGTGGATGATATGTAATTGGAATTCTCCGCAACAATAGCAGAGTATACTACCTCATATGATGTCATTATTTGCTGACCAGGTTTAGTAGCAAGATTATTTGTTGTGTTACGTATGTGGCTGTGAATATACTATGATGCATGGTGGATCAAAGGTGACGCTGGGTACAAAATCTGCGTTCTCTCTCATACAGAAAGGGCCGTCGGATGCCAGCAACTTTGATGATGATTTTACCTTCCAGCCAGCCCAGCTCACTCCCACCGACACCACATTGGTCATGTCCATCGACCAGACAAACTTTGCAGGCTTCTCCTTCACTAGCGACCTCTATTCCAAACTTCACTGACGTTTTAACACTAGCTCAAGCTATTGCTATTGATTGTGATTCCGCATAAAGCTCAGCTATAAGTAGAGCATCTTTCGTTTTGTAAGTTTTGTAAATCTGCTATAATGTACAGTATGCCGACGATGTGTTTTTAACTGATGTGATCATTTTTTATCATTCTTGCCTGATTTTAATGTACAAAACTAAAAGTTGTATTTGTGTGAGCTACAAAAACAATGAAAAGCACTAAAGTGCAAACCCTTGGCACACTATATAGAAATGTGGAACCATATATACAAGTGTGGCACCACCACAATTGATGGTCTTGATCATAGAACAGCATGTTATGCACCATGTCCCTATTTCTGTTTGAGGCCAAAAATATATATAAGGTTGAAAAATTGCCAACCTTTCATCTCTCTATTAATTTTCGTATTACCCGTGGATTGTTTAGTGCAAAAAAAAAATTTTAAACCCAAGGTTGAAAATAATTTTTTTTAAAAACGCCCAGCCCTTCATCTCTCCAGACAGACGTCTACGGACGCAGTGCAATGCCGAACTGTACGCTGCCCTTTGAGAAACGTGGGTCAGTGGTAGATTTGTGGGTAAGGGGAGGAACCAGAGCTGTTCCCAGCCAATGCTCTGGACCACCTGACACTTTAGTGCGGGATCGAGGATTCGAACTGGGCACCTATGGTGTCAGTCCCCACGACTCTAACCACCTAGCCACTCGGGCTGGCCTTGAGAGGTGATGAAAAAACGTTCCATTTATACAAACAGCTATAATACATCATTGTAAAAAAGGCGCACACACCCGGGATCGAACCATGATCTCACGATCAAGAGAGGGGGTGCTTATCCATCAGAAATGAAAAGCACTAAAGTGCAAACCCTCGGCGAAGTAGCTGGCAGAGAGTCTGACACGGGCTAGCTACAGTAGTAGATAGCACGCGAGAGTCGATACACGCCATTCGTTGTGACTTCTTGTGCCTTCCAGGTAGACAGAGCAAGCAGACCGGTCGAGCTAAATATAAGCGCATGCGCATTATCAGCCAGCGATAAAATGGCGACTACCGGCATTAGCCATACAATGCTGGAAGCGCTCTAGCTCTGCTACGGATCATTTTCAGAGAAAACCCCACATATTTTCTGACCCTCGTCGCCCGTAGTAGGTAGCATGCGGGAGTCGATACACACCCTTCGCTGTGGCTTCTTGTGTTCCAAGGTACATAGAACAAGTGGAGGTGAGCCTAGCTAGCCAGCATATGCACACAGCCAGACCGCGCGACTACAACTGCGCATGCGCGCCGAGGGTTAGATGCGATCAGTTGTACACACAC
>CASHTH010000481.1:0-31018 GCA_030341885.1 Geodia barretti
CTGGAGAGGACACTCTACCAGGTCTCGGAAGGAGTGGGCTATCTCCAAGTGTGTGCTGTTGTGATCCGTCCTGACGAGAATACCGATTGTCCCATTGGTTTTGCTTTCGAGGTTGAACTCTCCACCATCAATGGCAGTGCAGGTATATAGGTGTGGGAAATGGAGAAGTGTATTCTCATATTGTTTTATTTACAGTGCAAATAATGGACTATGTCTCTCTTGACACGACACTGCAATTTGCTGAATGCGACAGAATGAGCTGTGAAAACATAACCATCAATGAGGATGAAACACTAGAAAATATAGAGGCGTTCTTTGTCACTCTGGAGAGGAATGGACTGGACAGTAGCATCACTCTTAATCCCACTCGTGCAGAGATTGAGATACGTGACGATGATGGTGGGTTTGTTTGTAATGAAAATGATAGTTTCCTCAACTTGGCCCATGATGCATACAGGACCTGTGGTGGGTCTGGAGGAGACGTTCTACACGACCGCAGAAGGAGTTGGCACGGTGGAAGTGTGTGCAGTTGTCTACAGCCCCAATGGGAACCTTGCCTGTCCCATTGACTTTGCCTTCAGTGTTGAACTTTTGACGACAGACGGTGATGCAGGTAGATCATTTTTTTGTGGACAATGAATTTTTTTGCATACAGCTACTAAAATATGCACATGTGTTAGATTTCGACATACCAAAATTGCCTCATGTTCACATTGCAGTTTCTACCATGGACTATGACTCCATCACCACTACACTTCCATTTGGTCGCTGTGATACACGGAGCTGTGTGGATGTGCTCATCACAGACGATGATGTGTTGGAAGATACAGAGTCCTTCTTTGTTTCTCTACTGAGGAACGGGCTGGATAGTAGGATAACACTTGACCCAACTCAAGGAGAGATAGAGATTATTGATAGTGATGGTATGCACTGCTATTGTAGCCCACTGCACCATTGTAGTACTCTGCATACCTGGCCCACCATCTGTTTCAATGGTTGTTTACCGATGCAGATGCCGTGATAGGACTGGAAAGGACTCTGTACTCTATCCAAGAAGGCTCTGCTCCAGCAGTGGAAGTATGTATCGTCGTGTATAGGCCGACTGGGATCTGTCCTATTCCATTCCCATTCTCTGTCATGTTCTCAACCAGCGATCTCACTGCAGGTATTATAGCAACAAACAGCTGTCATATTCATAGAGATCGCCAATACTATTTTGCTCCCCACAGTGGTCGACAACGACTATTTGGATGCAGACACGATCCAAATCTTTGGAGCGTGTGCTACAAGGCGTTGCATATTTGTACCAATCGTGGATGATTCCATAGGAGAGCCTGATGAACTCGTATCTATCTCTCTCGGTGATCCCTCTGACAGTCGGATAACCGCTTCACCACGACAGGGACTGATTAATATAACAGACATGAGTGAGTAGAATTTATTGTTACAGGCAGAGATCCAATTGAGGTTTAGGAACCTGTATCCAAGCACAAAGCTTCTTTACTGTGCACCCGCTAAGCTGCTTACACTAAATCCAAAAATATGATTCTGTGATGTCCTATTGTTACTATTTACTATTCCAATAGTTATGGAAACTGAATTTGTGAACGACACTGTGACTGGAGATCCACTGATGACTGTTCCTGTCGCTTTCCCCGATACCTCCACTCTCTGCTATGAGGTCCACGGAGAATCCGACAAGTTCTTCAACCTCATCAGCGATAACTGCGTATCGGTCAATGCCCACTACGCCAGATCTGGCATCAACAACCCCAACATTACTCTAAATGTCATCGACGCCGTGGGTATTAGAGCCGTTTCTAACAATGGGTCCTGTGTTAACATTGGAGTCGACCTGGAAGGGTGCACGGCAAGCATCAACGGCGTGGACCTGTCCAGCATGTATCGTGAGAATGGGATCGTGGTCCGCAAGTACTCGAGTCGTGTGAGGATCACGGTTCCCAACTGCGAGGACACAGACCTGGTGATGTGGGTCTTCTGTACCGGTGGGAGGACCGAAGACCCGTACACCTGGGAGTACTTCTCGTTCAACTTCCTCCGCTTTGTGGTCATGCGTGGGATCAACCTAAGGGAGGAATCTCACGGTCTTCTTGGTAAACTACTTTCGTCATGAGGTATGTTCAAGAGAGTTGTCGTAATGTTTTTCTCTTTCTCTAGGTCAGTTCTGGAATATCGAGATCGAGGTGGGAGAGCACACCGACACTTTCAACGGAGCCTCCCGTTCAGACGACTACACAGTCACTGTGCATCCCAATGATCCCAATAAGATAAGAAGTTTTGTGGCCCTCGTGTCGTCGGTCACGTGGGAGTTTGAGAAGAAGCCATGTCTCTATGTCGGGAACTCCCAGGCTGGGCCGCTTGGAGAGGATGTGACTCCAAACGAGTCTGTAATTGAGGGAACCTACAAGGATTACATGGTCGACTCCATGTTTTCTCCTAATTTCAAGTTTGCACATATTGACCAAGACAACTGTATGGCCAAGTAAAGAAAAAACATGATGGACAGTTATGTGTAGCATGGACGCTAAATTTTGTAGGTTAGTTATGGACTTTGCGTTGTATAATTTTGTGAATTCTATAATAATGGATTTTGTAGCATGAACATAAATTCATAGAGAAGACATGCGCCATGCGCTAGAACACTATGCACCATGCGCTAGAACACTGGTAGAAAACATGCGCCATGCGCATAATTATAAGTGCAGTTCAAAACAAGCGCTTTGCATGCGCGCGCCGCCTATCCTACGTACGTGCGTCGCACATTACGTAAATAACACGCTGCACTGACGTTGCGCGAATGTTGTCGGCGCGCGTGCGTCTGCGCTGCGCCGCTAGCTCTAAGCGCGCGCAAACTAAATCAGTTTATGACACGTCAAAGTTGTAGTTCAGCACCTATAAGTGCTAACCCACTTCCTGGATTTGTGACACCCTTGTGTGTGCACCAATAAAAGAGCTTTAGTCGGCGTGGCAGTGCAGAGTTGTTTCCCCGTTACAGCAACTTTCGCAGCAAAATGTTGCAGAAATTTCTCGTGGTAGCTGCAGTCGTCGGACTTCTCTTCGTGGAAGGAGGTAACTTTCAGTGCAATGCTCTCGCGTGTCTATGTAGCTAGCTAGAGTATATACCAAAGGACTTCTCACGCGCCGTTGTGCGAGCTGAAGATTATTACGCAAAACGTCGCGCGGAGAAAATTTTAGGCAGCAAAGCATTATGTTTGTTTGGCACACTTGCTATGCTCTTGCCCTTTTATTGTGCACAATCTGCCTCCCTACAGGCCACTGCCAGTGCTACACGGACACAGTCTGCGCTGGAGATAGAATAGACGTAACAGAAGCAGGGTCACCAATAGCAGATCAAGCAGACTGCTGTGTTGGAACCAACGCAGGTCTCTCATACAACGCTGGCTCCACCTGCAATCTCTGTATAGGTATGTCAGTTAGGTGCTTGTAACAACTGCATTGACTGACCACTCTGTTCCTTTGTACAGTTCATGGGTTTGCTCAAGCTGCATATGATGTGGTTGAGGATGAACGGTTGGACACTATGTTTCAACTCAATGTGAAGGGAACGACACAGTTTGGTGGTGCCCTTGTTGTCGCTGGAGTCATCACCGCCACAGCAGATGGCACTGCAGGTAAGCTGTACACCCAAACGATAACATTTGTAGCTTCTTCACCACAAAAACATTTGTGTCCCCATAGTGGTTTCCGACTTTGAACGGCTGGAACCAATCCGAGTCACAAACAATGCCGAGATCAGACTCTTTGCTGCCAATGATGAGATTGCTCTGGAATACGATGATAGGGTCCTACTGACGTTTGTTCCCGACAATCCTGCTCTCATTACTGACCTACCTGCCAATGGAGAGTATGTGAGGGATTCCGCAACAGTGAACATTATAGACAATGATTGTAAGTATAACCACGTGTAATGTCTGCCGATTCCATAATTATAATTTTTGTTTCGTCAGTGTTGGAGATCAATTTTTTGGAGTCTGACTATTCGATTGTGGAGGGATCCGCAGAGCTCAGTTCTCCAATCATGATTCAGTTGAGACAAAATCAGAACCCATTCACACTCATGTTGAGTCCAGTCAGTATTGATACTGCGGAGAGCAAGGGCTTGGGTTTCTTTATTAATTCCGAAACCATTCCACCTGGATCCAGAGCAACTGCAGGTATAGTAATGTGCCACACATAAGCTCTTTGAACGGCGTATGTTTTTGCCTTATGTGCTGGGAGCTGGGGGCTTTGATTGATTCGATAAACATGTAGATTATCCACACTTTTAAGTGCATCTGGAGAACTGCCGATTGTTACTCACGCAACTAAGCTGGTGGGTGCAGGACTTTGCAGCGCTTTCTCTGCAAAGAATAGAGTGTCGACAAGAAACTGGCTGACACTATTCTGGTTGATAGAGTATACAAGTGCCTTACTGAGTAAGTTTTTTGATCGTCAGAAACTCGAGAAAGAGAGATCAACACACTAGATGTGTGTATTCTGCTCATCTAGTGCTTATGTAGCCCTCGCATGGTAAATGGCTGTAGTGCTATGGCTGCTATAGTGTGATGCACAACGCGTATTTATTGTGGTACCTATCTGCAAAGGTTGAACAATGTCACTCTCTATCTTTTCCATCAGTTGCCGATTTCAGTAACCACACAACCACAATTACAATTCCAGCGAACAGTAACCCATCATACAAAATAACGCAGTTTTTCACAATCGAGGACGACAATATTGATGAGGACGAGCAGAGTTTTGCAATAGTTGGTGAGATAGGACAGGATGTGCCTGATGGTATCAGCTGCTTCCAGACTGAAGTTGGATCAGATGTTTGCTTTGGACGACGTGGAGCCACTGAAATTAGAATCACCGACAATGATCGTATGTTCATCTCTAATCGTCACTTGTCTTGTTATAAGCTTGTCTCTCTGTCTGCTAGCTATGATCATTGGGTTCACCCAACGCATTCGAACAGTATCAGAAGGTCAAGTGCCTGGAGTGGATCTGTTCCAGCTGGAGATCAATGTATAGAGTGTGAGGACAGCTGAAAGAGAGCATCCAATGGAGTTCCGTCTCCAGGAAGCCAGTACTAATGCTACCGTTGAGACACTGATAGCATCTAGTCCTGTTTTTGATGCTACATTTGGTCTAAGGGCAAACCCCGATGATCCCATTGAGGAAACCCGTGACCTGGACCCGGGAACACGTGTAGTTACACCATCACTGCTTACAGCCATCAGAAATGACTTGACTCCTGAGGACCTAGAATGCTACACTATACGCATATTCCCTGTCGATGTTCCTGGTCGCCGCGAGCTGTTTGAATGCAATGAAGACGCTGCTATGGCGGATAACTACTTCTGCGAGCACACAATCTGCATCGAAGACAATGATGGTGAGATTTTGGTATGTTTTTCGTACATGTTTTATGTTTTATCATGGAACTTCTGCAGATCCATTTGAGGTTGCTTTTGTAAGAACAATGCACACTGTTGATGAGAGTGCGGGTCCCGTGTTGGTCTGTGTCAATCTCACTCGACCTGAATTTGACATTCTCGATGAAACTGTCAATGTCTTTGTCACTGACTTCCCAACTTCCATGTACATCCCAGTTGGTGATGTTCCTTTTGCGAGTGAGTCATCCAGCACAAATAAAAGACAATTTTTATAACATTATCACTTTCTTCCCCAGCCCCTGATATTCCTGACTTTCTCAGTCGGTATCCGATGGCAGAGAGATCCGACTTTCAACAGCAGACTGCTCTCGTCAATTTAATTGACGATGTCCTTATTAGTGAACTGATGAGAATAGTCTGCTACAACCAGACCATCTATGACGACCTACGTTTGGAGGCGAATGAATATGCAGGCCTCATGCTTGAAGTGAGGGATAATCGCAAACCACAGTTCTTACTCTGGAAAAGGATTTGTTTAATGAATCATCCATTCTTATTGTGGACAATGACAGTGAGTTTTATGCAAAGTACCGTATACTGTAGGAGAGAATTTGTAACCACTGGTTTTGTTCTGCAGGGGCTGTGGTGGGTCTGGAGATGACATTTTTCAGTGTCTCGGAAGGTGTTGGTTACGTTGAGCTCTGTGCCAATGTTTCATTCCCCGAGATCACCTGTCCTATTGAATTCCCATTTGAAGTTGGGCTTTCAACTGCTGATGGGACTGCAGGTACAGTTTGTTCATGTTTTATGTAGCACAAATAGCAGTCAGTATCATGTAATTTCCACAGTGGAAACCATGGACTATGGAGCAATTGATGTTATCCTGATGTTTGATATCTGTGAGACAAGGAAGTGTGTGAATGTCACCATAACAGAAGACCTGGTGGACGAGCCACTGGAGTTCTTCACCTACACCCTGACAAGGACACCTTCTCTAGACCCCAGGATTGAGCTTAATCCTACTGATGGAAGAGTTGAGATAATCGATAATGATGGTGAGTACTCCTCAATGAATAAAATATTGTGATTGAATGTTTTCCAATTATATCCTCCAGTCAATATAACTGTTGGCTACAACCCAATCTCATACGTTGCAAGTGAAGGACAGGGAAGTGTGGAGCTTACAATTGTCATCTTTGACCCACCTGTTGGTGGAGCTCCACGCCCTTTCACACTTGTCATCAACACACAGGATGGCACTGCAAGTATGCTTATCTGTTTTCATCCAAACAAATGTATATAATGCAACATATAGTTGCAGGTGCTCCAGATAATGACTATAATGCTGTAATCGGTGAGATTGTGCAGTTCAATGTTGGGGAAACCTTTCAGACACACAGAATCATCATCAACGATGATATGATGTGTGAAAACGACCCAAATGAGTTCTTCTTCTCCAATATTGCCCTGGACTCTGGTGTACAACCAATATTTGTCATTCAACCTCAAGCTACAGTCACCATCAATGATGACGCAGAACCTGAATGCCGTAAGCCTTGCTTTACCTGTTGAAAAAACCCTGCATTTTACGTCACATTCCTCCAGTGCCAATTGAGGTGGGCTACGAGTTCTCAGTCTACACCACTACTGAGGGAATTGGAGTCGTAACTCTGTGTGCTGTTGTTACGAACTTCCCTGGTGGCTCTCCAAGACCATTCACTATTAATGCCACCACTGAAGATGGATCTGCTGGTATGAACAATTTTCAGCAACATGCAAATATAATTCATTCTTTCCCATTTTTATTAGTCTCTGGTGATGACTATGTTGGAGTAGTTGATGTTCCACTGATGTTTCAGGTGGGAGATGATCGTGAATGCCACGATGTCGAAATCATTGATGATGACGATTGCGAGACACCTTTTGAAGACTTCTTCTCCAACTTGGAGTATGACAGTGGGGATATGCCTATCATTATCACAAGAGATAGAACAAGGGTCATTATCAACGACACAGCTGAGCCTGAGTGTGGTAGGTATTCCATTTTGATACTGAAGCAAGATGTAATTATGCCTGTAATTCCCCAGAACCAATGACACTGTGTTGGCTACGGATCCTGCCATACAGTGACAACTGAATAGTGATGGAGTGTGACTCTCTCACAGTTATGGTCTTCAGTCATCCGCGTGGAGCTCCACGACCTTCATCTCTTGTTGTCAACCACAGATGCACAGCAAGTATGTTTTCAACTATGACCATGATACTAGTAAGCAGGTCAATACAAAAAACTCTTCTCACATTCAGCTGTTGCTGGCAATGACTATGTACCAGTGGCTGGTGAGATCATACAGTTCAGTGCGGGAGATGCGGGAGTATGTACTCGGACCACATACTATAGGATCAATGATGTGATGCGTGTGAGAGAGAATGATACCAAACGAGAATTTCTTCTCCATCATGCCCTGGGCAGTGTCTTCTGATATCACTGTGACTGTGCCTCGAGCTACCAGCACTATTCGTATGACACTTCTGAGACAGAGTGTGCGTGAGTTTTGTGTGTCATTATTTCCAGTACATGTCTCCATTTTACAGAGTCGCGATTATCTATAATATCAGGCTATTCTATTGTCCAGGCTAACTTCTTTGATGAATGATACTCTGACTGGTGATCCTCTGCTGACTGTTCCGATCTTGACCGACCCCAACGTGGAGCCTGGTGACGACATTGAGTCACTGTGCTACGAGGTCCACGGTGAAGACGGCTCCTACTTCAACCTCATCTCAGATGAATGCACCTCAGTCAATGCCTACTACCAGGAGGCCGTTACTCCCAGTCAAAACATAGATTTGAATGTAGTTACTCAGATTGGAGTGAGGGCTAGGGGCACCGATAGCTGTTGGGACATTCAGGTCAACCTGGACACCTGCAGTGCCACGGTCAATGGAGGTGCACTATTAAGCAATAGTTTCGATGGAATATCGGTGAAGCCTTACGCTTCTTCGTCTCGAGTGCGCATTTCCGTCCCGAACTGTGGTGACACCATGTTGGTCATGTGGGTGTTCTGCAGAGAAGGGCAGGTGGAGGACCCAGTCACTTGGGTGTACTATGACATCACGTTCATCCGATTCGTGGTCATGCGGGGACTCAACCTGAACGAGCAATCCCACGGACTGATTGGTCGGTAACAATCACTATTCCGTGTATTCATTGGTTTGTTCTCAATTCCAGGTCAGTTCTGGAATGTGCCAGTCACAATCAGCTCTTACACCGGGCTCTTTGGAGGAGAGGACAGAACCGATGATTACATCATCACAGTGGACCACCCTCAATCTGATCCCAGGAGCTTCGTGGGGCTGAAGAGCGATGTGACGTGGGAGTTTGAGAAGAGGGTGTGTTACTATGTCGGCAACACGCAGGCCGGGAAGCTGGCAGAGGTGTCTGATCCAAACGACTCTGTCATCGAGGGAGACTACACTGATTACAAAGTCGACTCTCTTTTCGCCACTGATTTCCAGTTCTCTCACTTCGATGTGAGCAGATGCTAGGATACCAACTGCTGCTGTACTTCAGCATTCTATTAAGAAACTTGATTCTTTTTTGGTACTCGTAGTTTTTTCTGTGCATTTGTAGTAGGTTTGTTTATATCATTATAATGCATAAAGTATCGTTTCTGAAAACTGAACATCTCACGCTATATTATATATGTAGAAAGAAAGAAAAAAGAAGAGAAAGAAAAAACAGGACTTTAGAACGGCTACAATCAACACACACATAACCATAAGGGCTTACTTTGGACTTGCAAAAACACGTGAGCTGATGCACGATGGCGGTGAAATGACTACAACAGGCAGAGACGGTACGGACACAGGCGGTGTAAAAGTTATTAAAAGGTATCAAAATAATCTAAATAAACCACACAAAAAGGTTTCCATAGGAACACAGCAGCACACAAAAACATGAGGTAAAACAGTAGTGTATGGCAGTGTTTTCGGTGATTTTTTACTACTCAGTGGGCAGT
The DNA here is from genome assembly GCA_030341885.1 of Geodia barretti. Taxonomy (NCBI): domain Eukaryota; kingdom Metazoa; phylum Porifera; class Demospongiae; order Tetractinellida; family Geodiidae; genus Geodia; species Geodia barretti. The sequence goes on from CASHTH010000481.1 coordinate 9,440, forward strand.
ATCACTGGAGAAAGGCTTGGTGAGTGGGGAGAGTTCACCGGTGATAAAAGACTATTAACTCCGGACAAGGGGCGTATAACACCGGCCCAGAACTCTGCGCAAAAAACGCGAGAGGATGTGTTAGCGCTTTGTTAAGTAGTAATCACGTGTGAAACCATATCCGCATCTTTCGCTGTTCTGAATAGCGAGTATGTCCGGGTATTACCCCGGGTCCGAAGTACTACATTATCACGCTGCGCGCGCGTCCGCCGCCCGCGATCCGCGCGCGGGTGGCGACTTAGGACGCTGCGCAGTAGTTAACGCGCGCCGGCTGGCTGAGTGCTCAGGGGATTGGTTCGACATCCGTACATCCGGATCCGTGCGATAATGGTGTTCGTGTTAATGATTATCATTATCATTATCATGATCATTGTTCATTATTTCCACTACGTTATAATACATCCGCCTCCTGATCCTTACGATATTGGAAATTAGTGTAAGAGGTTTTTACCGGCCAGTGAGTGCAGTGCAGTGCAGTGCGAAGTGCTGCTAGTTGCTGCCGGCCTTCTGACACGGTTAAATCAACTTCGCAGCAAGCATGTTGCAGAAGTTCAGAAGTTTCTCGCGGTAACCGCGGTTGTCGGACTATCATTGTGTATGGGGTAACAGTCGTTGTCGCACGAGCGGTTGGGCTGTTTGCGAAAGAGCTGCAGCTAGCCGCGCCGAGCGATAACATTTCTCACATACGGCTTCTTCAGCGGACTGCGTCGCAAACATCTTCACTCTCCCTACAGGCCACTGCCAGTTGCTACACGGCCCAGGCTGCGGTGGAGATAGAATAGACGTTAACAGAAGGCAGGGTACCAATAGCAGATAAGCAGATGCTGTGTTGGAACTAACGCAGGTCTCTCATACAACGATGGCTTCCCCTGCAATCTCTGTATAGGTAGTCAGTTAGGTGCTTGCAAACAACTGCATTCACTGACCACTCTGTTCCTTTGTTCAGTTCATGGGTTTGCTCAAGCTGCATACGATGTCGAGAGGATCAACGGTTGGACACTAGGTTTCAACTCAATGTGAAGGGAACGACACGGTTTGCTGGTGCTCTTGTTGTCGCTGGAGTTCATCACGCCACAGCAGATGGCACGGCAGGTAAGCTGTTTACACAACGATAACATTTTGTAGCTGTTTCACCACAAAAACATGTGCCTCCCCATAGCGATTCTGACTTTGAACACGGCTCTAACACCAATCCCAGTCACAAAACAATGTGCCGAGATCAGACTCTTTGCTGCCAATGATGAGATTACTCTGAATACGATGATAGGGTCCTACTGAGTTGCTCCGGACAAGCCTGCTTCTCATTAGTCAGGCTGTACCTGCAGGGGAGAGTATGTGAGGGAGTTCCGCAACCGTGATAACATCATAGACACTGGACTGTAAGTTATCCACGTGTATGTCTGCCAGGATCTATTATTATAATTTTGTTCTCGTCAGTGTGGAGATAAACTTTTTTGGAGTCTGACTATTCGTTGTGGAGGGATACGCAGAAGCTCAGTTCTTCAATCATGATCAGTGAGACAAATTCAGAACCCATTTTCACAAACTCATGTTGAGTCCTCACAGTCAGTATTGCCTATACTGAGTACTCGGAGGGAGCAAGAACTGAGTGTCTTTATTAATTCCGCAACCTTCTACCTGGATCCAGAGCAACGGCAGGTATAGTAATGTGCACACACACTACTCTTAATTCAACAGCGTAGGTTTTGGCCTTATGCTGAGAGCGGGGCTTTGATGATTGCTTGAACGGCGCACATGTTTTAGGATTGTGGTTATATACATAGAGGGCATATACAGGAATGCAACCTGACCTTGAGATGAGTTACAGGGGACTGGGTGGTGGAGTATATACGTGTCTCTGAAGTAGAATACACAGTATTGTGCAGCACGTTGCGTTGACAACTCACAGAACAAGAAAAATAACTGGTCTAGAAGTATATGAGAACTGCAGGAGGTGTCTGAGTAGAGAAAGCATGCACAGCTACACCACAATCGAAGTGTGTTTCTGCTTCGTCTATATAGGGTCATTGTAAATGGCTTCCTGTCGTGCTCTGGCTGCTATAGCAGTAATGTAATGCACACAAGTGTATGTTTTTGTAAATTTGCGCGGTATATCCGATCTGTAATGTGGAGTAATGTCACTGTCTATCATTCTCTATCAGATGACGATTCAGTGAACAAACGTAATCACAATCCAGGTCCAGCCAACAGTAACCATCGGACAGAATAGACCAGTTTTCAATATCAGTGACGACGATGTGATGTGACGAGCAGAGCAGAGAGTTTATGCAATAGTGCTGAGATAGGGCAGGATGTGCTGATGGGTATCAGACTGCATTGCCAGACTAGACGTTGGAGCAACAGAGTGCTGTGGACGACGTGGAGGACCACTGAATTAGAATCACCGACAATGATCGTATGTGTCATCTCTATCGTTACTTGTCTTGTTCTACGCTTGTTGCTATCTGTCCGCTAGCTCTGCTCATTGGGTTCACCCACGCATTCGAACAGTATAGAAGGTCAAGTGCCTGGAGTGGATCTGTTTCCAGCTGGAGATCAAAGTGTATCTAGATGTGAGGACAGCTGAAAGAGAGCATCCAATGGTGTTCCGTCTCCAGGAAGCCAGTACTACTGCACTGTCGAGACACTGATAGCATCTAGTCCATTTTATGATGCATACATTGGTACTAAGGGCAAACCCGATGATCCCATTCAGGAAGCCGTGATCTGGCCCCAGGATCACGTACAATTCAACCATTGCTGCTACAGCCATCAGAAATGACTTGATCCAGAGGACCTAGAATGCTACACTATACGCATATTCCTGTCGATGTTGCTGGTCGCCGGGAGCTGTTGATGCATGAGGACGCTGATATGCAGATAAAGACTTCTGTGAGCACACTATCTGCATCATTAGACGATGATGGTGAGATTTTGGTTGTTTTTCGTACATGTTTTATGTTTTATCAGGAACTCTCTGCAGAGCATTGAGGTTGCTTTTGTAAGAACATGCCACTGTTGATGAGAGTGCGTGTCCCGTGTTGTCTGTGTCAATCTCACTCGACCTGAATTTGACATTCTGGATGAAAACTGTCAATGTCTTTGTCACTGACTCCCACCTTCCATGTACATCCAGTTGGTGATGTTTCTCTTGCAAGTGAGTCATCCAGCGCAAATAAAAGACAATTTTACATATCCTTTCCTCCCCAGCCCCTGATATTCCTGACTTCTCAGTCGGTATCCGATGGCAGAGAGATCCGACTTTCAACAGCAGACTGCTCTCGTCAATTTAATTGACGATGTCCTTATTAGTGAACTGATGAGAATGGTCTGCTACAACCAGACCATCTATGACGACCTACGTTTGGAAGCGAATGAATATGCAGGCCTCATGCTTGAAGTGAGGGATAATCTGCAAACCACAGTTCTTACTCTGGAAAAGGATTTGTTTAATGAATCATCCATTCTTATTGTGGACAATGACAGTGAGTTTTATGCAAAGTACTGTATACTGCAGGAAAGATTTGTAACCATTGGTTTTGTTCTGCAGGGGCTGTGGTGGGTCTGGAGATGACATTTTTCAGTGTCTCGGAAGGTGTTGGTTACGTTGAGCTCTGTGCCAATGTTTCATTCCCCGAGATCACCTGTCCTATTGAATTCCCATTTGAAGTTGGGCTTTCAACTGCTGATGGGACTGCAGGTACAGTCTGTTCATGTTTTATGTAGCACAAATAGCAGTCAGTATCATGTAATTTCCACAGTGGAAACCATGGACTATGGAGCAATTGATGTTATCCTGATGTTTGATACCTGTGAGACGAGGAAGTGTGTGAATGTCACCATAACAGAAGACCTGGTGGACGAGCCACTGGAGTTCTTCACCTACACACTGACAGGAACACCTTCTCTAGACCCCAGGATTGAGCTTAATCCTACTGATGGAAGAGTTGAGATAATCGATAATGATGGTGAGTACTCCTCAATGAATAAAATACTGTGATTGAATGTTTCCAATTATATCCTCCAGTCAATATAACTGTTGGCTACAACCCAATCTCATACGTTGCAAGTGAAGGACAGGGAAGTGTGGAGCTTACAATTGTCATCTTTGACCCACCTGTTGGTGGAGCTCCACGCCCTTTCACACTTGTCATCAACACACAAGATGGCACTGCAAGTATGCTTATCTGTTTTCATCCAAACAAATGTATATAATGCAACATATAGTTGCAGGTGCTCCAGATAATGACTATAATGCTGTAATCGGTGAGATTGTGCAGTTCAATGTTGGGGAAACATCTAAGACACACAGAATCATCATCAACGATGATATGATGTGTGAAAACGACCCAAATGAGTTCTTCTTCTCCAATATTGCCCTGGACTCTGGTGTACAACCAATATTTGTCATTCAACCTCAAGCTACAGTCACCATCAATGATGACGCAGAACCTGAATGCCGCCGTAAGCCTTGCTTTACCTGTTGAAAAACCCTGCATTTTACGTCACATTCCTCCAGTGCCAATTGAGGTGGGCTACGAGTTCTCAGTCTACACCACTACTGAGGGAATTGGAGTCGTAACTCTGTGTGCTGTTTACGAACTTCCCTGGTGGCTCTCCAAGACCATTCACTATTAATGCCACCACTGAAGATGGATCTGCTGGTATGAACAATTTTCAGCAACATGCAAAATAATTCACTCTTTCCCATTTTTATTAGTCTCTGGTGATGACTATGTTGGAGTAGTTGATGTTCCACTGATGTTTCAAGTGGGAGATGATCGTGTATGCCACAATGTCGTAATCATTGATGATGACGATTGCGAGACACCTTTTGAAGACTTCTTCTCCAACTTGGAGTATGGCAGTGGGGATATGCCTATCATTATCACACGAGATAGAACAAGGGTCATTATCAACGACACTGCCGAGCCAGAGTGTGGTAGGTACACCATTTTGATACTGAATCAAGATGTAACTATGGCTGTAATTCCCCAGAACCAATCACTGTTGGCTACAATCCTGCCACATACTATGACAACTGAAAGTGATGGAAGTGTGACTCTCACAGTTAGGGTCTTCAGTCATCCCGGTGGAGCTCCACGACCTTTCACTCTTGCCATAAACACACAAGATGGCACTGCAAGTATGTTTCTAGCTGCAAAATACATGCAAATTGAGCGTTTGCATCTTTTCATACAGCTGTTGCAGACGATGATTATGTACCAGTGGATGGTGAGATCATACAGTTCAATGCGGGAGATGTCACTCAGACCCACACAATCACTATCAATGATGATGATGAATGTGAGAAGGATCCAAACGAGAATTTCTTCTCCAACATTGCCCTGGACAGTGGTATTCCTGATATCACTGTGACTGTGCCTCAAGCTACAGTTACTATTGATGACACTGCTGAGCCAGAGTGTGGTAAGTAATTGTTTATACTACAGTAGGCAAGAAAAGTAAAAGTATTGTGTGTTCTCTTCCTTTAGCACCAATCACGGTTGGCTACGATCCTGCAACATATATGACAACTGAAAGTGATGGAAGTGTGACTCTCACAGTTAGGGTCTTCAGTCATCCCGGTGGAGCTCCACGACCTTTCACTCTTGCCATAAACACACAAGATGGCACTGCAAGTATGTTTTCACTAGTCTGACAAAATACATGCATATTATTACTCTCTCTATTATCACAGCTGTTGCAGACAATGATTATGTACCAGTGGCTGGTGAGATCATACAGTTCAATGCGGGAGATGTAACTCGGACACATACTATTAGGATCAATGATGATGATGAGTGTGAGAATGATCCAAACGAGAATTTCTTCTCCATCATTGCCCTGGACAGTGGTATTCCTGATATCATTGTGACTGTGCCTCGAGCTACAGTCACTATTGATGACACTTCTGAGCCAGAGTGTGGTGAGTTTTTGTGTGTATATATTTCAACGTAACATGTTCATTTTACAGAGTCGAGCTTTCTTTGTGAATGATACTCTGACTGGAGATCCTCTGCTGACTGTTCCGATCTGGACCAACCCCACCGTGGAGCTTGGTGACCCAGTCGAGTCGCTGTGCTACGAGGTCCATGGTGAAGATGGCTCCTACTTCAACCTCATCTCAGACGAATGCACCTCAGTCAATGCCTACTACCAGGAGGCCGTTACTCCCAGTCCAAACATAAATTTGAATGTAGTTACTCAGATTGGAGTGATGGCTAGGGGAGACACCGCCTGTTGGAACATTCAGGTTGATTTGGATGGGTGCAACACTACAGTCAGTGGGGAGTTATCTTTAGGTACCGATTTCGATGGAATATCGGTGAAGCGTTACGCTACATCGTCTCGTGTGCGCATTTCCGTCCCGAACTGTGGCGACACCATGTTGGTCATGTGGGTGTTCTGCAGAGCAGGGCAGGTGGAGGACCCAGCCACTTGGGACTACTTTGACATCAGGTTCATCCGATTCGTGGTCATGCGTGGACTCAACCTGAATGAGCAATCCCACGGACTGATTGGTTGGTAACAATCACTATTCCATGTTATGTGTATTCACTGATTTGTACTCAATTCCAGGTCAGTTCTGGAACGTGCCAGTCACAATCAGCTCTTACACCGGGCTCTTTGGAGGAGAGGACAGAACCGATGATTACATCATCACAGTGGACCACCCTCAATCTGATCCCAGGAGCTTCGTGGGGCTGAAGAGCGATGTGACGTGGGAGTTTGAGAAGAGGGTGTGTTACTATGTCGGCAACACGCAGGCCGGGAAGCTGGCAGAGGTGTCTGATCCAAACGACTCTGTCATCGAGGGAGACTACACTGATTACAAAGTCGACTCTCTTTTCGCCACTGTTTTCAAGTTCTCTCACTTTGATGTGAGCAGATGCTAGGATACCAACTGCTGCTGTACTTCAGCATTCTATTAAGAAACTTGATTCTTTTTTGGTACTCGTAGTTTTTTCTGTGCATTTGTAGTAGGTTTGTTTATATCATTATAATGCATAAAGTGTTCCCTATAAGGACTTGCGATACATTACTCAAATAGTTACTAAGGCCAGCAAATCCCAGATGAAACCAGGACAGTTTTAAAAATTACTTGAAGTTTGTTCTTTCTTGGATGTGAGCAGATGTTAGCTACATTGCGAATAGTTTGATGAGTGGCGTGCAGGTCATGAAGGTATTAGACCATGTGATGCCAAGAGAAAAAAAGATGCGAGCTCTGGACAGCTGTTCAGGCTTGTTGGCCCTCATCAGCAGAGCATACCACAACTTCTCTCTCTGGCATCAAGAATTTATAAAGGCTACCATGAGTGCAGCACTTGTGGTTCTGAACTAAATGCACACTATGAAGTTCGGAGTGACTATCAGTGATAAAACATTAATGTAGTGGATAGTGTGATGAGTTGGGTGGATGCAGTTGGGATGCTCCAGTAAAAGCAGAGAAATTTGGACCACAGGGCTTGTAATAAACCATGCTTGCTCAGCAAGGCACCCTCTAGCTAGAAATCAGGCTCCAGCAAATGGTAATTAGTATCTTTTAGAGGCTGGTTGGTAAGTAGGTACCAGGGTACCTATAGTCCCAAAGGTTAGCGATTCACAGGTTTTGCTGCAAAATTAGCATGGGTGGGTGCTTCTCTACACCCAGCTTCATTTCAGAACACTTGTTTCTGAAATTTTGGTTACAAACACCAACCAGCTGTCACTGTGATGCACATTGTGGGTTTATACCACATTGTGCACATAATTATGCTGATTATAACATTATAATCATAGTTTAGCACCTTCTCTTATACTATGCCCGACTAACTATCAGCTGGGCATACATGGAAAACAGTGTTCTTTCATGCAGCTGTTTCAACTATTAGTATCAAGAATATATACCTGGTGGTTCCCCACTTCATACAAACACAACAAGACGTCACGGTCAACGGCAGCTATTGCTCTGGCATAGCCCCCTCGCATATACCATCCTTTACCTGCATGGTGACGCAGGAACTTCATCTGGTCACGCATGCGCACATTGATCGACATCGGCGGAAAAACGTCGCGGCGCCAGCAGCGCATGGCCAGCCATAGCCATCGGGGGGCCCCCGGGGGTTTAATTACATTAGAAGGTAGCTAGCTGCCCCGTTGGGGAGCCGAGCGGCTATTATTTTTTGCGTATACTGCAGGAAATATATACCATCAGCAGCGCCCTAGCCAGCAGGCCATCCAGCCTGTGATGACTCAGGACAATGCGAAGATGGCTGTAGCTCAGTAGCTAACATCGGGACTAGGTTTTCTATAATCTCCAGGTCGAAAAATACAAGCACATACCTACCAACCATCCGGCATCTGCAGGTTGGTAGGTATGCAAGCAGGAAAGTGTGTAGCGGCGCTGCTGCACGGCCTCTACACGGCCTCTCAATTCATGCGCGCATGCGTATGCGCATGTTCTGCGCGTGCGCGCACAATGCCGTGCGACACGTTTTATATCGGATCGCGGAAGCGCGCCAACGCAGTAGATAGTAGTAGTACGGCAGTTCCCGCGTGTTTCTTCGACCATGCGGCAGCTCCACTACACGTTGGCAGTGATCCTCGCGTCGCTATTGGCTGCCAGTAGCGTCGCAGCGTCAAGCTGTCCCAATTTCACAAAAGAGCTCCTGGAAGACCTACTTAGTAATGAAGCAAGGAAGATAACGATTGCGAATGACGAGACTCTGTGTGACAATGACCAGCAGCTGACTTCTGACGCGGAGAGGGCTGCAACAGTAATTATCGAGTACAGCTGCAGCGGGGAGGATTGCGTGGTAACGGGGCACGACTACGCATTGGTTGATATAAGGTGTATCGACGGGATTTGGAACGAAGAAAGCTTCGCCCCAAGGCAGAGTGATCTGTATGGTTTAGTGAGCACCGGAGGCATAATTCCGAACTCTTGCGCCGATTGCATCGACATGACGACCCTCATCGAAATCGAAACTACCCCAGAAACCCTCCGGGAAATTTGGATTACAACGAGACAACACACTGTCTGGGTAAGTTTTACCTGCGCAGAAACATGGTGCGAACTGACGCGTGGCTGCGACATACGCATGCGCGTAAAACTACATAATATTTATATACTACGCAGAGAAACCTTTGCATGTTCCTGTTTACACACGTTTATACTAAGCACATACTTGTTGGTAGCTGTTCATAGTAAATCTTCCTGTGTGTCCACTTCTGAGTTTGTGGACAGATGCTGGACCTGACTTTGTGGCCTAGCCCCACAGTTCCAAAATGTTACATAAAACCACCACCTTTTACTTAGTCTTCCCTTTCATGTGTTTAGAGACTGTCAATAATGCATTATCTCCACAGTGTTGGAGGTGATTATTATTCGGTGTTGCGTCACCCTAAAAGTGAATCACTTTTTGGTGTCTAGCTAGGCGGAAGCCCCTTGGTAAAGACATTCACGCAGACCCCATACTCCAAAGAAAAGGCAGCCAGTGCTCGTTCATAGGAAGCCAGTTTTAGACCCCCTCTTCCCCAAACCCACTGCACACACCTCCTCCCTCCCTCAAAAAACCTGTTTTTTATCAAAGATTCTTTTTGGAACTACAACTGTTGTTACAGCAAATGAGACAGTTGCACCATTCTCAGGCCACTGAAGATCTGGGGTGTGATAAAACAATGTGGAGGAAAAACATCGAGTGATCTCTCCCCATCTTCTGACTCTGGCGTAGCCTCCATTGTCCTTCATGCCCGCAAACATGTTGTAGATGGTCAGCAACAGCTGCAGAAGGCCTGCTGAGACCTATGCTCTGTAAAAAGCTGTGGTTGCAGTTAGTTCCAATGCCGGCAGTAGTTAACCCAGTTTTACTGGATTGGCAATCCTGCAGCCCTCAGATTACCAGTAAATAATTGTTACTCTAAGTCAAGCCTTTGATGTTAGTTAACCCAGTTTTACTGCATTGGCAATCCCTCAGCCCTCAGATTACCAGTAAATAACTGTTACTCTAAGTCAAGCCTTTGATGTTGGTTGTCACTTTGCAATACATGAGCAATTTACCCAAGGTTCAAAGGCTAGGAAATGTTCTAAGGGCCAGAACGGAAAGGTTTCTACTCTTTAGTCTGAGGTGTAAAAATCCGTCTCTGACCACACCATATAGCCCTGCATAAACCAACTACTTTCTCAATGTACATTCCAAACTGTGGCTTGGTCAGACTTACATGTGTAGCCCAGCCCCCCCTTTCCCTGTTGTCTATGAATTAGCTCTTGAGGGCAGATAATCCATAGTTAGAAGAGCTCACAATAGACTTACTATTATACACTAACATAGCTTCCATGGGATATTATTCTCTGCTAAGCTCTGCAAGTGGACAATAAAACTCTTCCCTATTTGAAATGGGCTAGAATAACCTGTTACCATCCTAGCTTCTGTTAAAAACACACTCTCTCGTGACAGCAACGTGTGATACCAGCTGGCTGGATAGATGCTGTGCGTGCAACAGAGCGAGGAAGCTTATTCTTGTAGACTGAGCCTTATAAGTTAATGTTGGGACAGAGGTAATAATAAAACTCCCCAGACATCAGGAGTTAGAACACAATGGCTTGGATTGTATGGACATGACCAAGAAGAATGGAGTTACAAGAGCTAATCAGCAACCGTGAAATATTTTGGTTCATTGGTATTGCAACAGTACAGCCCACAATCCATCTGATAGCTTCCCTGTTTGCATAGTCCTAATCTCTATCAGCATTGGTATGAACCTAGATAGCCCGTGCATTGTTGAGACAGATGTAGGAACTGTAATGCTGTCATTGGTCAGCTGCCTTCTGACTGGGGAATGGGCTGATGAAGTTAACCAAATGCTGTGTTGTAGTTATAGTACTCTCAAACAGTCATTATCTACATGGTTGTCTGCTGAGCCATTAAATGTAGAGGCACAACTCATGCCCAGTCTGCAACACCTGCTTGCTAGCCTGCTGGTCTGCTCTTATGGACGCTATGTGGGGTTATATATTTCAAATTGAGAGCCGCATTAATGATGGATAATTGGCTTTCTAGCATGCTAGATGTATGAGTGAAATTACAGATTGTGCAAGTTCGTTGAATTTTGTATGATACATTTCTGTCACATGCAGAGCTTCCCATGTGCCATGGATCTGATGAGTCTTTCCTCGGGTACTTCAGTGCTAGAGAGTGCTGTGTAGATATAGAGGAAGGTTCTCTTACACCTATGGAGAAAAACTTCACCTGCATTTGGTGTGTTACGGCTAGAAGTGTGTCGATTTGCAGTTTGCATGTTTGCTAATTCATCTTACAGTCCACGGATTTTGAGAAGACACAATACACTGTGTTGGAAGGCGATACTGTTGATGTCATTTTCAAAAGAAACGTAAAAAAGCGTAACTGCATTTCCACTCCTCACAATCGAAGGCAGTATTGTAACAGAGGATATAAACGTTGACGGTAAGTCCGAAAGCAGTGAAACCTCTGAAAATGTATACACCCTCTGAAAAGCTATCTCTAAAGGACACTTTGTTCTGTCCCATTCTAGTACCTCCAAATATAGGACACCTCTGAATAAAGTACATTTTAAACGTCTCCAAGGTGTCCTTTATTTGAAGGTTTCACTCTACAACTGATCACAAAGCCACTTCCCTTCTCCAGACTTCATCCCAGTTTCTGTCACACTACTGCGGCGCGAAGAGTCAAAGACCATCTCAGTGACAGCTAGAGATGACGACGTAGCTTTAGAGGGTGGCGACAAATCATTCTGAGGCACACAAGTGGTATCAATAACTATGTGGATGCAGTGGAACAAAGGGGGAGTTATCCGCTACACCACAGAAGTCATCATCATTGACAAAAACGGTAAGAACCACGGTGAACTAGCCCACTTTGATTTCTCAATAGTGAAGCCAAAAGCTAGGGTAACCTCTGAAATATGTGCCTATGCCAAGTGACATTATTTCCAGTAATAAACATTTTACAAGGGCAAAGTATTTGTACTGAAAACACTCTTGGCTTGCACTACAGTTTTCAATGATCATCACTTACAAGGGGTTGAGCATAGGAATGTGTGTGTAATTATCATTTCCAACTCTTCTAATGTGTTACGCAGAACTACTGCTGATTAATGTGGAGAAGTCATACACCGTGTTGGAGAACAACATAACAGAGCGTAATCTCACGGTTACATGGCAGGAGAACCTGTCAAACCAGAAGCCCATCATTCTGAAACTCACAGGGAGAAGTCTGGACGTCAGTGGCGTCAATCAGGATAATATCGCAAGGCCAGGACAGGATTTTGTCGAGGACACAGTAGACTTTGTAATCCCAGAAAACAGAGTTGGACAGTATGATATCAGCCTATTCGACTTCATTATCAACGACGGCACCGTCGAACACACGATTCAAAGCTTTGATCTGGAAATAAAGGCTGCCACAGAAGGAGTTGTGTTTGACTCAGAGAATTCTACTGAGACAGTGACTGAGGTGGCAATAGAGTGCACTGACAGTAAGGTTTCTGAATCTGGTAGCCTTGTAATTTAGCCCTCTTTCCTACAGTGGCTGAGATTCGTCTCAACATGTCTGATATCGAATTCAACGAAGAAGACGAAGGTCCATTTAATGTGTGCGTGATCGTAGAGAGTGAAGAAGATGATTGTCCAGTAGAGTTGATATTGAATTTACCATTAGGTTTACCAGGATATCAAGTAAGTGATTCATACCGACCCATGTTATGTGTGGAGACTTGCACAGACACGGTTTATTGGTCAATGTGTGTGTATCTGCCTGTTGCAATCTTTTCGGCAACTGTGGATAATAAATGATGACAAAGGGCTCAATAGCCTAATTCATAAAAGTAAAGGACAACTTGTGCCATGAAAAGCAAGCCATTTACTAGCTTACTATTACAAAAGTCAGCATCTTATGGTGGAAGGAACACAGAGATCAAAGAGTCCTGAAATGCCTAAACCACAACGTAGCGATAGAGCAAGCTTTGGCGACCCGACCACCCACTTATTGTTACCGCTGCACATGCGTGTTTTCAATACTTAACAACCACATATAATATAGTAGTAAACATCGCGTGCACTTTAGTGCCTCTCTCTTTCCCAGGATCAACTGATGGTACGGACAATGGCGATAACATTGATCACGGCGGAGATCAAATCTGTCGCAATGTGATCTTGGATCCGTGTAATACAACAGCCTGTGTGGATCTCAAAGATGTCTTCAACATTACAGATGATAATGAATATCATCTCCAATCGTTCAACGTGTCTCTCTTATCTAATACTAGCAGGGATTCTGAAGACATAGGGATACTCGAAGTCTTTACAGAAGTCAGGAATTTAAAGTACTAGAGGATGACCGTAAGTGTGGTGGTTTTAGTAAGTGTTTGATTATTATATTATTATTATTGTGCTGCTTTTATATCTAGTCTGCTGCTTAAGTTGGAACAGAGCGAATATTACATTTTTGACTCCAACAAATCCGTTGAAATATGTCTGAAAGTAGAAAATGGTGGAAATGAGGATTGCCAGGCAGATGCTGATTTCTATTACCGTGTTCACACATACGGTGGAAATGCAAGTAAGATTGATAATATATTGACTGAGGCTCTGAATTGAACCCCTGGTTTTGTACAGCTCATACTGAGGACTATGCGCCACTTGGTGAACCTCACAACCGCCAGGGTGGGCTGATGAAATTTGATAAATGTGGAAATAAGAGCTGCTTCTACATCAACATTACTGACGATTCCACCACTGTCGAACAAGTAGAGTACTTTAATTTCAGCCTGACCATCGAGAATGATGGGAACAAATATGCGGAACAGCTGAATGAAACTGGAGCTGTCTTTCTCCTACCAAAACGTATGTTAGCTTTACGAGTACCGTTTAGCACGGGAAGCTTTCGAGGGAGACGTGTTTTCCCTAGTTTTAGAGCAGTATGTAAAGTTTTACGATAATACTGGGACATGGTAGTGGGAGAACAAGAAATCAATTTTCTCTGCAATTTTCACTTTACGGCTCTGCCGGGAAGGAAAATAAGTTTGCCCTCTTCCCTCCCACATCTAAACTAAGCTTTATATAAGACCTGTGCTGGGTATTTATCCGGGGCTGTGTTATAGTAATCCTTTTCCTCCCAACATACCTTTCCTCTTAGCGAATGTGAGTCTTATGATGGACACAATCATTGGCACTGAAGGAGCCACAGATCACGTGTGTGCTAGCCTCAGCTACGACGAGCACTACAACATCACAGTTTCAGTCGATGTTGTCCTTCTGTTTGGGGATGATCCTGAAACTGCAGCATGTTGTTGTACCTACAGGTTCTTACGAGGTGTGACCAGTACTCTCTTCACTTTAGATATCAATGATTTACAGCCCTGTAACCAGACGATGGTGTTCAATTCAGCAGCAGAGGCCTGCGTGGCTATTTTACTTAATGATGATGACATGGTTGAATTGGATTCTGGGTTCTTTAGGGAGACCTTCAGAGTGTCGTTAGAACCAAATGGACGACTACTCAGTTCTATTTGGAGAGACAAGATCTGCACGAGTTGGAATTAAGGATAATGACAGTGAGTAGTATAGATCACCAGGCTAATGGAGCCTTTGTTACTGAGCTATGTATGATGCTGTACCATTTTCTACCTGCCTTTCTACTCTCCAGTGGTGAGGGTGGAAATGGATCTGATGCAAGTACGCTCACCATAAGAGAAGGGCAGCACATGAACCAGCTCAAATATGTGCTAAGATAGTGGCACCACATGCTGTTTGTCCAATTGAATTTTCTGCTTCGTTTGCCTTCCTTTCTGAAACGACTGGCTCAGCAGGTATATTACTGTTGCGGTATTTCTGGAGATGTACTGTTAAACTTCCTGTATTACTTAGAATCAGGACAACCGAAGATTTTGTGGCACTCTCAATAATGAAACCGATTAGGAAGTGTGAAACTGCAACGTGGCTGAATTGGTCTAAATGACGACAATATAGTGGAAATGGACGAAGTTTTTGATGTGTATATAACAAACAGTCCGGGCCTGATTCAAAGCATCGATATTGATCGTAGCAGAAGAGCCGTAACGATTATTGATGATGACAGTAAGTTCTGGGTCGCTAGGTCATTGCTCTATATAAACTATCCTTTATCTCTCTCACTCAGTTGCTATAATTGGTCCTCCTCCGATCATTGAAGGCTATGAATCACGTGGTGTTGTAGAGGTTAATATTGTTGCTGCCGAAGGGCTCGATGATGACTGTCAAGTGGATTTCCATGTTAATCTCAACCTCACTATCCCTGACGGTTAGGCATCATATTACGCACACACATATGTATCTTTATGACTGCAGTTTTTCCCCTTATGTTTCAGTGTTCAATGAAATTCTGGTGTTTCAGCCGTGTGATAAGATAGAGTACAGTTTTCAGCTGAATATTGATGACGACAAGGTGGAGGAGAGCAACGAAGAACTAACGATAATTTTGGAAAATATAGACCACGCAACAATATTGTGCTCAAGAGTGGAACTATTGTAGTCATGGATGATGGAGATCGTGAGTGTTGCATAAGTAGACAGTTGTTTTATTAATTTCACTATTATGTATCTCCGGCAGTTGGTATTGTGAGTGTGACTGTGGACGACGTGAAAGAGGGACTAAATACAACAGTGTGTGCTGTGGTAGTTGACCCTATTCTCGATTGCCCAGTTGGTTTCCCGTTTAATGTTTCGTTAGAGCTCCACTACAACGGAGACCCTGAAAGTATGAGTTGGCAAAATCCGTATTCGTCTGTCAGTTCTTTTCTTTACCCTGCAGATAAAGTGTTGGTTTTTGCTGAATGTGACCAAGCCAAATGTGTGGATATTCCAATACCTGATGACAAATCTGTTGAACAGCAGAATTTTACATTGAATGCTGCTCTCAAAGGCAACACTACCAAGCTCAGTCTACTAAAGAATGAAATTACAACGCGAGTTCAGGAAAATGATAGTAAGATCAACCAATAGTGTTGCAGGTGGTGGTTAACACACTGTTTTGAATCTTACAGAGGCTTTTGTTGGCTTTGAACAGACGGAGTATTTCTCATCAGAGGGAGGAGGAATGCTAATAATCTGGGTGACTGTCAAATTGAACAATTCAGACGTCTATAAATGCCCTGTTGGCTACGACTTTGAAGTCGATGTTACAACTCACAGAATCAGTGCCAGTGAGTTGCTGCTTGTTATTATTATCCAGCCATAATTACTGTGGTTCACGTATCTTCCAGTTCCTGGGGAGGATTTCAAACATATCGAGGACAAGTTACTTATTCCTGCTTGCTCCACGCGTGTACCGCTAAACATCAGTATTATCAATGATACCATTGACGAACCGGAGGAAATGTTTGGCCTTTCTGTCGACGTTCAAGGGAAGGACGGAATCTGTATTCAACAAGGGACTGCCAACATTACTATAACTGACAGTAAGAGAGTAGATTCCACTTGGCAGAACTAAATCTATAATATTATACTAACTTGTCACTCAGTATAATAGTGGGCTTCACTCAGAAGAGTATACTTTCTACGATGACGTCGGTAAGCCCGTGTGTGTGTTGGGTTCAGGAGTAGCTGTAAACACGACGTGAGTCTATCATTGGAACTGACAACCACTGGTGGAAACACAGGTAATGTACAATCCCTGCACTCGAGCACCAACACAATGCCTAATTCTTACATTGCAGATGATAGCGTTTACTCTGGTATCACTGAGTCCCTGACGCTCGACAGTTGTGAAGATGAGTGTGTGGCTATCACCATCCATAATAACGATTCCCTGAAGAAGGATAAGGAATCTTATTTCGACGTAAATTTAAGTCTAAATGGTAAACCAGATGGAGTCAAACTCTCCCCTGCCAAGTCAAAGGTCACTATCATAGACTCAACTAGTAAGCGGAGAATCATGTGTAAGAAAACTGTGATGAATTATTGAATTTCTGCAGCGGTAAATTTGACCCTCAATATTATGGAAGAGAGTGTGGTGGAAGGAAGTAATGTAACACTGTGTCTGGACGTTGTCAGTGACCTGGAGTGCCCCATTGAATTCCCATTCGAATACTTTTTATCTACTAGTGGGCAGAATCCATCAGGTAAGAAAAACCACCGACAATATGACAAACGTTTTTGCTCTATACACTATGTCTGTTATGGTATGTATATACATTATGTTGATTTATACCTCAATTTGTAGAGTGTGGAAAGTGTGATTTTGAAAATCGCACAGACTTCATCGTGAACTTTAATAAATGTGACAAACAAAACTGCGTGGAAATTAAAACCAAAACAGACGACACTCTTGAGAGCAACGAGCAATTCGACGTAACTCTGACAAGACACACTGATGACCCCAGGATTCAACCTCCGGAAATCATCAAAAATTTCACCATTACTGATGAGTTAACTGGTGTGTGGTACTTTACTAGGCTGGTACTGGTATCGTGCATGTGATGTATATACACCCCTGGGAAGGGTCCTCTGCTGGTCTCAGCTGGTGCAAATAAACCACAATCCATGTGCGGCTTTTCTGTAGAGTATCATTAATTTGGTACATAGTCAACCACTTGTTTGTACGTAATGGCTGCTTGATTATCAAACTAAGGTGTTTTTGGCCTTGATGTTGTATGACACTTGGGTTTTCAAATAGTGTCCAGCGGTTGCTCATGCAGGTTTTGTAACCTTGTTTTCTCCAGCTGTTGTGTATGTCAATATAAGTCCTGAAACCAACACTGTCTCCGAAGACAAGGGTGTTCTAAAGATATGTGCAGAGATGACAGGCTGTTGTCCTGTCCAACCAGAATTCAGTATACCATTTGAAATTACAAGTGGGACTGCAGGTTCGAACTCAGTTGCCAGTATATTTTAGCTGCTAAGGCTTACCTGTCACAATGTTCTACCTCACAGTATATGGGAAAGACTTTCGGGTGGAAACTGACCGCATTGCATTTAAGTCCTGCCAAAACATGAGCTGTATAGATGTGGAGATCATAGACGGTGAATCCCTGGAAAAAACTGAGTGGTTCAAGATTGAATTTATGATGGCTACCCGCACTGCTCGTAGCGAACACTCGTGGATTGACCGTATCCAACTCCAGGGACAAGTCCAGAACATTACCATTGAAGATACTCGGGAAAGTTAGTGGATATGCAAGCAGTCTTTAGTTAAATGCTCTAGCTATAATGATCCTGAACTTATCTTTGAGCTTAGTTCAGAAAGGGCTCAACCTTGAGAGCAGGGTGTCTAGGGCAGCTAATTTTAGGTGTGTTGCCAATTTATAGTTACTTATCTAGGGAGTCTATTGGAGCAGTTCACCTCAGAGTGTCACATTTACTCTTCCACTCTTCTCCGCATGCAGTGGTCACGGTTTCTCTGGACCTGATGAGGATCTCATAGTCCGAGAGAATGAGACCAACCTACTGAGTGTGTGTGTGCAGATTTGGACTACGCTATTTGATTTCCAGTTCAGTGTTAATTTTATACTGAAATCTGCTGAAGGAGATGGTAAAATTTAGGTACATATGCATGTGTCCCTATCTAATAACGTTTTTTCCCACAGTAATAAATGTGACACAGGAACCGCGAGGAATGGCTTAATGAAAATCTGTGCAAATATAAGTTTCACTGCACCAGTAAAACCCGGACAACTGAAAGAGTTTATAGTTACTCTGGAGATACTTGGTACCCTGTATGACGGAATCAGACTGAGCGGCCAACTCAAGATCTTTGTGTGTGATGAGATTGGTAAGATGGGCTGGGCTGCAAGATGTCTGCTGCAACAATAATCGCATGATGTGTGGGTATTTCAGGGGCTTGTGGACACAATCCAGGGTCTATAATTACCACAAATGGATACTTACTTATCGCGCGAGCTCGCGCGCGCACGGCCTTTTGTAGAGTCCGTCCGCGCATGCGCGTTATCCGCCCACGATCCTTAACGCGGACGGCGCGAGTAAAAAGAGGTAGCGCGCGCCCAGACCAAGCTAGTCTCTCTGTCCCTCCGTCTCGTCAGCCAGCGCCGGCAGAGATGTTGCAGTCCAGCTTACTAGCGACTCTTCTCGTTGCGAGCTCCCTGTTCGCTCGCGGAGGTGAGTTATGCGCGCAGCGTTGCGGCGGTTATGTCAGAAAAGAGCAAGTGTTGGTGTCTATTCCGAGTATTAGCTCTCTTATATTTAGTATGTAAGACATACTGCGGACCCACACTGCATTTATTGAGCGGGAGGGCTCGTGTTTTGCTTGAGTTTAGATTTCCGCGCTCCCTGACCGGAGCCATCACCGCGTTTCGGTAGATTCTGTGCCCGACACTCGCGTATATACGGAAAATTCTCCAAGATGAGATGACCGCTCTGTGCAACGCGCGGCCGACGACGTCCTCGCCGTATGTAGCGCGTGCGCGCAAAGAGCGGCGGCAGCGCGGCTGAGGCGCACAAACAGGATGCAACACCTGCGACGAGCGGATGTGGTGTAGAATATGAAATCACTCTCAGTCACACATCTCTTGTACAGGCTACATGCCCTAAGTGCAAAATTCTCTGCCTTCCACCAAAACTTCACTGCCGACATGTAGTCGGTAGGTAAAACCCAGCACAGTGCACTGACTGGCAAACTTTGTCTGATATCTAGCTAACAATTATATAATAGTACTTTCCCACTCTCTCTCTATCTTTCACAGAATGTATGGTAGAGATGTTACTGGCACTATGTGATTGCACTGGGGAGCTGCTCTCAGTGAGAGGATCCGCCACCGCGAGACAGTGCTGCACTGGGTCTGATGTGGTCTCAGTCTTATACAAACCAATTGGATGCAGTTGCCAGCCATGCATCGGTGAGAACCCTCCTTTACTACGTGTACCCCTCCCCCCAAACTTTACTACTCTACCCCTACCCCTATACTCCTAAAACCAATTTTTGTACTAAGCTTGTTCTGTGTAATCACCACACTTGCTACTTCACAGTAAGGTTGGATTTCATGTTCTATAATGTGGGTTGTGAAGCATGTCCATGCACCAGTTATTGCTAGTTATGCTCAGACTAGCCACAACTAGTAAAGTAAACCCTTTCAACTACAGTATTACGTTCGTTTGAGCCAAGTGAATTAACCACAAAAGCTTGCTGCATGGCTTGCAATTACTACTCTTTGGTGAGTGCCTTGCATTGCATGTAGCCAATATCGTAGATCTGTCTGTCATCAGCAGTTGTACATTCCCTCACAGGGACTATCATGCTGGGGGTGGGTTGGGAGCTCACACAGCTATACACTACACACACCCCACACAGCACCCTCTGATGCTAACCCTTGAACAGCCCACTCATTCTTTGGACGCATGCTCTACCAATACCTATAGCTACGTGACCGCGTTGGGGAGAATCAGCAGCCTAAACCTACTCCCGAGTAGTGTTGGTTGAAACCCCAGACCACAGCCACTACTTTGCTTTTACAAGCCTTTTATTCCTCTGTCCGGAATTATCTCTATCTAGGTAACAGCTGTCGGCTTTATCTTGCTCCTGAGAGATCATAGTGGCTATACCCAAACTGCGGCATCACCTCACATACTGCATGGCAACTGCTCAGGACAGCAGTAGTCGCTTCACGCGGCTTTAGGTTTTCCCCTGTACACGCGGCTAGGGAATGAGCTCATCTTTCAGTGTGTGTGTAGGGATGGGTGTAAAAGTATGGTGGGTGTCCATTTCCTCTTGCAGTCACGGCTTCTCTCAGATGATGTACGACGTCGAGGAAGGCGACCGAGCAGATATTACCTTCGAGAAGAACGTGAAGGGAACATCGACCTTTAGCAACCTCGACCTCCTACTTTTGGGATACATCACTTCAAAGAGCCACTCTGCAGGTGAGGGTGTAAACGCTGGTGTCTTCTATCCGTGGAAATTAACCTATTACTCTGCTACAGTAGTTAGACCTTGTATAGTGTTAGCAGTCCCTTGTCTTTTCTCTTTTTCTTTTTCACTTTACTTCCTTACATAAGCGTGTGCTGTTTAATTCTAATGTAGAAAAGTGTGACTATGTGGACATTGGGAAAGTAAAAACCCTTGGAGAAGGCCCAACAACATTCTCTATGGTGACCCTCAATGATGATATCGCCCTGGAGTACAGCGATCAAGTCGTTCTTAAGTTCAGTGCAGTCCACAAAAGCACGTTCATAGAAGAATGAAAGCTATGGAGTAGTCCTGCGAAATATGTCCTACGTGAACATTCTTGATAATGACGGTAACTGAGTTTCCCTAATGCCAACATTGCGCTATAGAGGCACTCATAATGCTGGTGTTTCATTTGCAGATCTTGAGATCCACTTCGATCACATGCGTTACGAAGTGACGGAGGGTGACGGGAATAAAGACGTCATATTTTACCATCGGACTACAGAGGAAGATTTCACTCTAACTGTGACACCAGTCGAGGCATCAGAAGTCATGCATATGGGCGGTAGAATGGACACTGAAAATGATATGCCCCGCACAAAAGGTGCAGTAGAGTTTAGCTCCTAACCTTTCGTTTTCCTTA
>CASHTH010000482.1:0-28728 GCA_030341885.1 Geodia barretti
CGCAGACTGGTCACTGCTCTCTCCTACACATCATGTATGGTGAGAGACTGTCTCCTCCCCTCCCTCCCTCACCTCTCCCCCCTCGTCACAAGACATCACCCTCTGCACCAGCCTCACCCCCACGTCCATGGTGTCCTTCCTCCTCCTCAACAAGTTCAGACAAGTAAGACTCTGGTTTCCTCTCTCTCTCCATTGACTGGTCCTCTGATAGTATGGAGCCACCATTGATGAGCTCATTGATGGCTACCTGCAGCTGGAGAGACTGGCTGAACTACACGGGAGGTGAATGATCTCTTATCTTTTTCTTCGTTCAATGTTTCTCATTTTTCTTTTCCTTTCATTTCAGAGTCATCAGTTCCTACCTGTCGGCCGGAGAGGCTGTACATTACGCGCTGCACTACATGTCCAATCTGGTTACCGTTGGCAACACTGCCTGTGAGCGACCTCTAAACGGGGTCGTGCCAGTAGCAACAAGAGGATCAGGCCGGTGCTAAGTCTTCCAGATGTGTTTGATCTCTACCACCTGTCGAATCAGACTGCTCCTCTGCTGGCCAGGCATGCCATCATCGGTATGAGCCTCAGTGTCCTCTAATAAAGATTCCCAATCTGTGGCACCTACCAGTGTCTGCCTTATGGTAGACGTCCGTTCTGCAAAAATGAGAAATATTGAGTTCTCCTGTAATTTCCTCTCTCCAGCATACAGTGTCTTGTCAGTATCCAGGGACACCAGCAAGAGAAACATCAATCAGGACAAGGTCGGACTCTCCTCTGCCTGAACCCCTCCCCCAGTGTGTCTCTGTCGGTGTGTGTAGGTGGTGGAGACGGCCAGCTCCCTGGCTCAGATACTGGCACGCGAGTTCATCTTCACTCCTGTGAGTCACTCTGTACCCTCCCCTCTCGTTATACTGACCACACCCCCTCTCCCCAGCCGTGTGAGGACTTGACAGTCGCTCTACTCGAAGTCCTTGACGACTTTGTCAATTCCGAGGTGCTGAAGAGGGTGGGGTCTGGTAACCATGGTAACAGGAGACCGATGTATCTGGACGTGGATGACGATGATTGGGATGAGTATGTCCCTGTCATTGAGTACCAGGTGAGGTCTCCTCTCTGCCACTTTCACACTCGCCTCTTCTCTGTGTCTGGTCCAGCTGGGAGAGGAGGGGAAGGCCAGTCTCTCTCTCTTTGCCTCCGTTCTGGAGCCCCTGGTGGAGAGCTACTGGCTGACCACCACCCAGCTCCTCCTCCTCCTCCCCCTCTCCCCCGACCACTTCCTCACTGGTACCACCACCCTCAACCCTGCTCCCTGTAGACCTTACTGTCTCTCTCTTTCTCCAGAGTCTGGGCTGGTGGGTCATGTCCAGACCATCGCCAAGGCTAAAGCTGAGAAGGCTCAGCTGTATCGAGGTATGCCTGCAAGCTGGTCTTGCATATTGTGAGGTTGTATAGTTTCCTTTGTGTCCTTCCCCTGAATGGTGTGTGCAGTTGAGAGCTGCTCATCAGACACCATCAGGAATGCAATCAAGATCCTGCAGGACCGTCAAGTTCTGGTTCCAGCACAGAATGGAGACGGCAGCACACCACATACTCAGTCACTGGAGGTTGCCAATAGCAACCTCCTGGTTGACATCATCAAGCAACTGACTCTACTTCGTAGCTAATCTTTCTCTCGTAGTTCAATCTCTCCACTCTGTTCCGAGGAATCATGAACTCTACTTGTGAACTGATGTATCATGAACTATTGTTGAACATAGTATCATGAACTGAACACAGTGTATCACAAACTATCGCTGAACATAGGTCTCAGAGCCTGACTCAGTCTGGCTGACTGCTGCTGTTTCAGCTGAGTCAGTTCCCTCAGTCTCCTCTGCACAGCAGTGTTCCCCATCCCCGCCTGCCTCAGGTCCTCCTCTGCCTCGTCCAGGTCTCCCAGTCTCATTCTGGCCACTCCGCGGCGGTACAGAGCCTTCACGTTCCCTGGGTCCAGCTCCAGGACTCGGGAACAGTTGGAGGAGGCATGGTCGGCCTGCCCCAGCTTCAGTTGACAGGCTGCCAGGTTCAGACCCAGAGCCACCTGCAGATCTTTGAATTCTCCTTCTCCTCCTCCTCCTGCTGCTGCTGCTAGTTTGGCTGCCCGAGAGTAGCAAACAGCAGCTGCTCCCTCTTGACCCTCCTGAAACAGCTTCCCTCCTCTCTCCTTGTGTCGACTGGCCAGTGAGAGAATCTCGCTAGTCTCCATCTCCCATAGCTGTCTGGCTCTGGTGAAGGAGACGAGGCTCAGGGTGTAGCTGAGAGAGACGACGTCAATGGGAAGGTCGTGGAGGTCACCAGCCAAGGCCCGAGGGACTGGCTCCAGTCTGCACACCTCTCCCTCTCTCATGGCCGCCAGAGCGTCATCTAGAACCAAATAAAGCGGCTCTAGAGCCTCGCCTGCAGGAGAAACATGAGCAATGAGGCAGGAGATGACCTGTAGTGTCTTACCCAGCTTCATCTCCACTCCCTCTCTCCTCTCCACCTCCCTCAGGTCACCATCAGCTGCTCCATAGCTGCAGACTATGTCGATCACTACAGTAGCTCCCTCCCCAGCGATCCTCAGCCCACGACCTGCTCTTTCCGTCCTCCGTGCAAGCATTGAGCTGTTCCTTGGTGCGCAGTGCCTGCGCATGCGCAGGTCTTCACCCACGAGCACACTCGATCAGCTAGCGGCACTCACACCGACCAGTCCCTCCTGGAGCTGCAGAGCCTCGAGTGACAATGAGCGAGAGTGAGGAAGAAGCGGTCGCTAGCAGGGAAGAGGAAACTGAGGCAGACGAGGCATCCGGTCCTGATGAGGGCGAAGAAGACAAGTGCGAGGAGAGCGGAATGGCCGACGGGAGTGAGTGGGATCCGCAGGTCCGCCGGGAGCAGCGCCACACCATGCGGCAGATCATCCGCGACGTCCAAGGTCAGTTTGAGAATATTGTGTCATGTACATATGTGAATGCTTGTCCTCTGCTCTCTAGAATCCCGGGAGGACATGACTGTTCCCGACGACCTCGTTAAAAACGTCAAGAGGATGAACAGTGTGTTTAGAGACGTTGTTTCCACTCGCGAGGCAGCAATCGATGCTGAGGGTTTTCAACTCCTCTCAGCCATCGGTAAAGAACAGGCTGAATCTAGTGCCGGTGAACTCGTATTTGACCCCATTGTTTTTGCAGAGAAACTGGTGAGTTAGCTAAAGATTGACCCAAATAATTTTAATCTGTGGAAATTGTTCAGGTGACGTTTATGGGTGGTCGCCGAGGAGATGGGAGCCGTAACCTCGAGGGTCTGGACTGGGCCAAACTGGGAGAGAAGGCATCTGCGTGCTTCACAGCCCCACCTTCCCTCAATTTCCTGTGAGCTGTCTGACCTTTCTTTCATGTCAGAGGTTAAACTGACAATAATGGTGGAAACTTTTTCCTATATAATGGTGTATTCCCTTACCCCACCCAGCCATGGTGCACTGGATGTGGATCCAATAAAAACAAAGCAGCGACAGAGGTTAGGGAGGAAGAAGGAGAGCTCTGAGACGACCGCCAGCAAACCGAGGGAGCTGACACAATTTGAGAATGAGGAGGAGTCCACTACAAAGGACGTGGCTCACCTTTTCTACCATCTGAAGAGGCTATGTGGTGACGGACGTCGTCGTGTGCATTATTTCACCTGTTTGGTTGACCCGGAGTCGTTTTCTCATTCAGTGGAGAACATGTTTCATTTCGCCTTCCTCATTAAGGTCGGTGTAAGCCTCATGGTTTTGTATATACCCTCCCTGTCTTTCTGGTTCTAGGACGGGCGAGCTGGAATAGAGATTGATGAGAAGGAAGATCAACCATACATTTATCTTCGTAAGCCGAGGGTAATAGGGCGACTGTCCCTATCATTATGTCTCTCCCTCTCACTCTGTGTGTACATGTGTATACAGCTGAAGGAGGCAAGTCCCAGAGGAAGGACAAAGGTCAGATGATCATGAGCCTCGACATGGCACAGTGGAGGGTGAGCTACGAGTGAACAGAGTATGGACAAGTAAATTTAAAATCCTGCAAATTTTTTTAAAAGATAAAGGGAGACAGGCCCCATACATCTATTATGCTAGGTATATACCATGCCCATCCCTCTATACTATTAGTACTAACCGTACTTAGTGGAGATATGTGAGCGGTTTCTCTCTTCTTCAGAGGGCCATTGAAAAGTTTGGCATTGACAGTGCTCTGGTGCCTCGCAGAGAGAAGTAACATCCAGACTGACTGGCTGACTGACTGGCTGACTGACTGGCTGATTGAGTAGCTTCTGGAAATCCTTCACTAAATCACTACCACTCACCCCCCAACCCCATTTTAACCTTCTGTAATCTCCTCATATATACATGAATACGAGGTCCTTAAAAGTGGAAGATTTCCCCCAGTGTAGTTGACTTCCTTGTTGCTGCATAGTGCATTGTGACTTTGCGTGCATTCATGCAGTTTCCGTGTTCTACTCATCAGGTGCCATTGTGTCCCTGCATAAGTATGGCACGGTAATGCACATGAGGCATATTATGTTGTCACACAGAATCAAAGCTCTTAGTGCCATGGAAAACACATGAACATACCACAGCAGAGCACCTGTTAACATCATAATTATTGTGGAACCTCTCTGGTAATTGCTGGTTTTCTTGGTCACCCACAATTCTTCAGATCTTCACAATCTGCTTTTCTCCGGAATACGATGTTGATGTTGCAAGTCGCGTTACGTCATTTGGGCATGCGCATGCGCATTTCGCAGCGTGGTTGCTAAATATAAGTCAAAGGATTACGTATTACTGCTACGGACTAACGTATAAAAAGCCTGGACGACGGCCGGGGCGCTCCCAAAGCACGAAGACGTCGCATACATCTCTGTGAATATTCGTAGGCATCATTTTAGGAATAAGAACACAAATGGATCCTCAGTGTGCGCTATCCCTCACGCCAGTGACACCAGAGCAATTGGCTCTCTCCCACGACAACCCCTCCTCATCGCGACACCTCTTGCTAGACATTCGGCCCAGTGGACAGTTCTGCAGCGGCCACATTCAGGGAGCTGAGAACCTGAACTTCTCCAACATCCTCCTCCGAAGGCTCCTCAAGGGTGTAGTGAAGCTGGAGACGATGCTGACGTCCCCAGAGCTAGTGGAGCGGGTGTGCTGCCGGCGATACACCACTCAACTGGTGCTGTGCGACGCCGGGTCCTCGGCCGCTCACTGCCGCCCCGAGCTACTGAAACACGCTGAGGTGTTAGTCAACTGTCTGAGAGAAAGAGACGCCACGGAGGGCCTGCAACGGGGCTACTCCGTGCAGTACGTCGACGGTGAGTTTCGTAGAGACACACACGCACACCAGTTAGTTGATGTGGAGGGGGTGCTGAAAACGGCAGTCTATATTCCCACAGCCTGCAGGGCTGCCTGAGTCTTCTTGAGACACAGACAGCCCCGACTGCCCCTCCCCAAGGTTCTCTGAACCAGTCTGCAGCGAGATATAATGACACACTTCTCTCCCTCTCTCCACCCACAGGAGGCTATCCAGCATTTACCAAGCAGTTCCCTGGACTGTGTCGGCAGAGCTCCTCCACGCCCTCCTCCCATGTCCAGATATCAGTCAGTGCCAGTCTCCCAGTCTCCCTCACCTCCTCATCCCAGAGGAAGCTGAAACTCCAGTCAGCACCAGCTGACGACTCAGACCGCTATGGTCCTCCAGTGCAGATCCTGCCTCACCTAATCCTGGGCTGTGCCAAGGACTCCAGCAATCTGTCGGTCCTCCGGCAGCTGGGAGTGACCGCCGTCCTCAACGTCTCTCACAACTGCCCCAGTCTATTCCAGTCCCAGCTTCAGTACATGGAGATCAGAGTCCCCGACACGTACCAGGCAGACCTCCTGGCACGACTTGACGAAGCCTTCCTGTTCATTGGTGAGCAACAATCACGGTGCAGTGTAATGGGCCTGATTGCAGGGAGAATCAAATCTGTAGCAATTGCTTTGTAAAAAGTCAGTTCCACAAACTGCAAGAGATGTACATATAGTTTTTTCCCCACTATTGATTGATGTTTGAGTCAGTGGATGAAGAGTGTATTTTTCCTCTCTCAGATGGTGTGAAAGCAAGCGGTGGGCGAGTGTTGGTCCACTGTCATGCTGGAGTCTCTCGTTCGGCCACTGTGTGCATGGCATACGTCATGAAGACCCTCAATTATGACTTGCGTTCGGCCTACGACTTTGTCAAGAGCAAACGCTCATGTGTGTCCCCCAACCTTCACTTCATGGGCCAGCTGCTCGAGTTTGAGAAGAGACTAGGAATGCGTTCCTTGTCGCAGGCCAATTGTGACCCCTGCGGTCTGTCGTGTGTGGAGGAGGAGGAGCGAGAGCGGCCGTGCTCCCTGCCCCCCTCCTGGGTCAGCAAGGAGAAGAGACGGGCAGTCAGCACGCCTGCCTCGCTGGAGATTTCTCCATATACCATCCCCTCCCGCAAACCTCTCCTCAGCCCCTGCTGGGCCACACCCACTAATTGCTCAAGTCTACCCTCCACTCCTCTCCCACGCTATGCTGCACCTCCCCAGAATCACAACTCTCCCGCTCTGCACACGCGGCACATCGCACACTCCTGCAGTCTCCAGTCTCTGGCTCTCACTCCTATCACCACTGCCGCTGCTCAGAACTCTCCCCGCCCCGTCCCGGAAAGCCTGTAGTCACTTATACCACTAGGATGCATAGTTTGTGTGAACATTATGTCTGTAACTGTAACCGTCTTTGTGTGCCAACTTCATCTGACAATCACTGTAATAGTGCGCGCGCGGATTCGACCCCTAGCCACTCTCCGTCAGGAGCGGTCACGAAAAACCGGCAACCTAAAAGCCTCCCCAGGCTGTCCAGCCCAATAGAGATAAAGACGGGGCAGTAATGGCGTCTGATGACTACCCTCCATTTCAGCTGGGGAGGTCGAGATTCGACCAGGTAACGCCTTTACTGACGCGAAAGCGGTGTACGCGCGTACGTGGGCCCTTCTCTCCTTTACTTGTTCACCTAGTCCACTTTCTCCGGTCGACTGAGGCACTTTCTGGACGTGGTGGACCCCCGAACTCTCCTCACTCGCGAGGTATCAGCGATCCATCCATGTTCCTGCTGTGAATTTCACCAGTTGTTTGTACACATTATCCTAAAATTCACACCATATTTGCCATACTTTCACAAGTCATGACCTGCAATATTAGGTGGTGCAAGTTAGGTCACAGGTCCAAGTGTGGAGGTCATACTGCCTACATGTTGCAACACTGTCCCCTACCCAGCCTGTTGCGACACTAGCTAAATCTCTCCCTCCTCTCTTTCTTTCTCCCTCGCGAGTGAGGAGAGTTTCGCGGGTCCACACGTCAGAAAGTGCCTCAGTCGACGGAGAAAGTGGACTAGGTGAACAAGTAAAGGAGAGAAGGGCCACGTACGCGCGTACACCGCTTTCGCGTCAGTAAAGGCGTTACCTGGTCGAATCTCGACCTCCCAGCTGAAATGGAGGGTAGTCATCAGACGCCATTACTGCCCCGTCTTTGTCTCTATTGGGACAGCCTGGGGGAGGCTTTTAGGTTGCCGGTTTTTCGTGACCGCTCCTGACGGAGTGGCCGGCTAGGGGTCGAATCCGCGCGCGCACTATTACAGTGATTGTCAGATGAAGTTGGCACACAAAGACGGTTACAGTTACAGACATAATGTTCACACAAACTATGCATCCTAGTGGTATAAGTGACTACAGGCTTTCCGGGACGGGGCGGGGAGAGTTCTGAGCAGTGGGCAGTGGTGATAGGAGTGAGAGCCAGAGACTGGAGACTGCAGGAGTGTGCAATGTGCCGCGTGTGCAGAGCGGGAGAGTTGTGATTCTGGGAAGGTGCAGCATAGCGTGGGAGAGGAGTGGAGGGTAGACTTGAGCAATTAGTGGGTGTGGGTGTGGCCCAGCAGGGGCTGAGGAGAGGTTTGCGGGAGGGGATGGTATATGGAGAAATCTCCAGCGAGGCAGGCGTGCTGACTGCCCGTCTCTTCTCCTTGCTGACCCATGAGGGGGGCAGGGAGCACGGCCGCTCTCGCTCCTCCTCCTCACACACGACAGACCGCAGGGGTCACAATTGGCCTGCGACAAGGAAAGCACTCCTAGTCTCTTCTCAAACTCGAGCAGCTGGGCCCATGAAGTGAAGGTTGGGGGACACACATGAGCGTTTGCTCTTGACAAAGTCGTAGGCCGAACGCAAGTCATAATTGAGGGTCTTCATGACGTATGCCATGCACACAGTGGCCGAACGAGAGACTCCAGCATGACAGTGGACCAACACTCGCCCACCGCTTGCTTTCACACCATCTGAGAGAGGAAAAACACACTCTTCATCACTGACTCAAACATCAATCAATAGTGGGGAAAGAACTATATGTACATCTCTCGCAGTTTGTGGAACTGACTTTTTACAAAGCAATTGCTACAGATTTGATTCTCCCTGCAATCAGGCCCATTACACTGCACCGTGATTGTTGCTCACCAATGAACAGGAAGGCTTCGTCAAGTCGTGCCAGGAGGTCTGCCTGGTACGTGTCGGGGACTCTGATCTCCATGTACTGAAGCTGGGACTGGAATAGACTGGGGCAGTTGTGAGAGACGTTGAGGACGGCGGTCACTCCCAGCTGCCGGAGGACCGACAGATTGCTGGAGTCCTTGGCACAGCCCAGGATTAGGTGAGGCAGGATCTGCACTGGAGGACCATAGCGGTCTGAGTCGTCAGCTGGTGCTGACTGGAGTTTCAGCTTCCTCTGGGATGAGGAGGTGAGGGAGACTGGGAGACTGGCACTGACTGATATCTGGACATGGGAGGAGGGCGTGGAGGAGCTCTGCCGACACAGTCCAGGGAACTGCTTGGTAAATGCTGGATAGCCTCCTGTGGGTGGAGAGAGGGAGAGAAGTGTGTCATTATATCTCGCTGCAGACTGGTTCAGAGAACCTTGGGGAGGGGCAGTCGGGGCTGTCTGTGTCTCAAGAAGACTCAGGCAGCCCTGCAGGCTGTGGGAATATAGACTGCCGTTTTCAGCACCCCCTCCACATCAACTAACTGGTGTGCGTGTGTGTCTCTACGAAACTCACCGTCGACGTACTGCACGGAGTAGCCCGTTGCAGGCCCTCCTTGGCGTCTCTTTCTCTCAGACAGTTGACTAACACCTCAGCGTGTTTCAGTAGCTCGGGCGGCAGTGAGCGGCCGAGGACCCGGCGTCGCACAGCACCAGTTGAGTGGTGTATCGCGGCAGCACACCCGCTCCACTAGCTCTGGGGACGTCAGCATCGTCCTCCAGCTTCACTACACCCTTGAGGAGCCTTCGGAGGAGGATGTTGGAGAAGTTCAGGTTCTCAGCTCCCGAATGTGGCCGCTGCAGAACTGTCCACTGGGCCGAATGTCTAGCAAGAGGTGTCGCGATGAGGAGGGGTTGTCGTGGGAGAGAGCCAATTGCTCTGGTGTCACTGGCGTGAGGGATAGCGCACACTGAGGATCCATTTGTGTTCTTATTCCTAAATGATGCCTACGAATATTCACAGAGATGTTGCGACGTCTTCGTGCTTTGGGAGCGCCCGGCCGTCGTCCAGGCTTTTTATACGTTAGTCCGTAGCAGTAATACGTAATCCTTTGACTTATATTTAGCAACCACGCTGCGAAATGCGCATGCGCATGCCCAAATGACGTAACGCGACTTGCAACATCAACATCGTATTCCGGAGAAAAGCAGATTGTGAGATCTGAAGAATTGTGGGTGACCAAGAAAACCAGCAATTACCAGAGAGGTTCCACAATAATTATGATGTTAACAGGTGCTCTGCTGTGGTATGTTCATGTGTTTTCCATGGCACTAAGAGCTTTGATTCTGTGTGGCAACATAATAATGCCTCATGTGCATTACCGTGCCATACTTATGCAGGGACACAATGTGCACCTGATGAGTATACACGGAACTGCATGAATGCCGCAAGTCACAATGCACTATGCAGGGCAACAAGGAAGTCACTACACTGGGGAAATCTTCCACTTGACCTCGTATTCATGTATATATGAGGAGATTACAGATGTTAAAATGGGGTTGGGGGGTGAGTGGTAGTGATTTAGTGAAGGATTTCCAGAAGCTACTACTCAATCAGCCAGTCAGTCAGCCAGTCAGTCTGGATGTTACTGTCTCTCTCTGCGAGGCACCAGAGCACTGTCAATGCCAAACTTTTCAATGGCCCTCTGAAGAAGAGAGAAACCGCTCACATATCTCCACTAAGTACGGTTAGTACTAATATATAGAGGAGGGCATGGTATATCACCTAGCATAATAGATGTATGGGGACCTGTCTCCTTTATCTTTAAAAGTTTGCAGGATTTTAAATTTACTTGTCCATACTCTGTTCACTAGCTCGTAGCTCACCCTCCACTGTGCCATGTCGAGGCTCATGATCATCTGACCTTTGTCCTTCCTCTGGGACTTGCCTCCTTCAGCTGTATACACCTGTACACACAGAGGAGAGGGAGAGACATATATAGGGACAGTCGCCCTATTACCCTCGGCTTACGAAGATAAATGTATGGTTGATCTTCCTTCTCATCAATCTCTATTCCCAGCTCGCCCGTCCT
Source organism: Geodia barretti (assembly GCA_030341885.1). Lineage (NCBI taxonomy): Eukaryota > Metazoa > Porifera > Demospongiae > Tetractinellida > Geodiidae > Geodia > Geodia barretti. The sequence continues at coordinate 10,648 of CASHTH010000482.1, forward strand.
AGACCAGAAAGACAGGGAGGGTATATCCAAAACCATGAGGCTTACACCGACCTTAATGAGGAAGGCGAAATGAAACATTTTCCTCCACTGATGAGAAAACGACTCCGGGTCAACCAAACAGGTGAAATAATGCACACGACGACGTCCGTCACCACATAGCCTCTTCAGATGGTAGAAAAGGTGAGCCACGTCCTTTGTAGTGGACTCCTCCTCATTCTCAAATTGTGTCAGCTCCCTCGGTTTGCTGGCGGTCGTCTCAGAGCTCTCCTTCTTCCTCCCTAACCTCTGTCGCTGCTTTGTTTTTATTGGATCCACATCCAGTGCACCATGGCTGGGTGGGGTAAGGGAATACACCATTATATAGGAAAAAGTGATTTTATACCAGCTGCAGCCAAGTGACGGAATTTGCATGCCTTGAAAAGTTTCCACCATTATTGTCAGTTTAACCTCTGACATGAAAGAAAGGTCAGACAGCTCACAGGAAATTGAGGGAAGGTGGGGCTGTGAAGCACGCAGATGCCTTCTCTCCCAGTTTGGCCCAGTCCAGACCCTCGAGGTTACGGCTCCCATCTCCTCGGCGACCACCCATAAACGTCACCTGAACAATTTCCACAGATTAAAATTATTTGGGTCAATCTTTAGCTAACTCACCAGTTTCTCTGCAAAAACAATGGGGTCAAATACGAGTTCACCGGCACTAGATTCAGCCTGTTCTTTACCGATGGCTGAGAGGAGTTGAAAACCCTCAGCATCGATTGCTGCCTCGCGAGTGGAAACAACGTCTCTAAACACACTGTTCATCCTCTTGACGTTTTTAACGAGGTCGTCGGGAACAGTCATGTCCTCCCGGGATTCTAGAGAGCAGAGGACAAGCATTCACATATGTACATGACACAATATTCTCAAACTGACCTTGGACGTCGCGGATGATCTGCCGCATGGTGTGGCGCTGCTCCCGGCGGACCTGCGGATCCCACTCACTCCCGTCGGCCATTCCGCTCTCCTCGCACTTGTCTTCTTCGCCCTCATCAGGACCGGATGCCTCGTCTGCCTCAGTTTCCTCTTCCCTGCTAGCGACCGCTTCTTCCTCACTCTCGCTCATTGTCACTCGAGGCTCTGCAGCTCCAGGAGGGACTGGTCGGTGTGAGTGCCGCTAGCTGCTCGAGTGTGCTCGTGGGTGAAGACCTGCGCATGCGCAGGCACTGCGCACCAAGGAACAGCTCAATGCTTGCACGGAGGACGGAAAGAGCAGGTCGTGGGCTGAGGATCGCTGGGGAGGGAGCTACTGTAGTGATCGACATAGTCTGCAGCTATGGAGCAGCTGACGGTGACCCGAGGGAGGTGGAGAGGAGAGAGGGAGTGGAGATGAAGCTGGGTAAGACACTACAGGTCATCTCCTGCCTCATTGCTCATGTTTCCCCTGCAGGCGAGGCTCTAGAGCCGCTTTATTTGGTTCTAGATGATGCTCTGGCGGCCATGAAAGAGGGAGAGGTGTGCAGACTGGAGCCAGTCCCTCGGGCCTTGGCTGGTGACCTCCACGACCTTCCCATTGACGTCGTCTCTCTCAGCTACACCCTGAGCCTCGTCTCCTTCACCAGAGCCAGACAGCTATGGGAGATGGAGACTAGCGAGATTCTCTCACTGGCCAGTCGACACAAGGAGAGAGGAGGGAAGCTGTTTCAGGAGGGTCAAGAGGGAGCAGCTGCTGTTTGCTACTCTCGGGCAGCCAAACTAGCAGCAGCAGCAGAAGGAGGAGGAGAAGGAGAATTCAAAGATCTGCAGGTGGCTCTGGGTCTGAACCTGGCAGCCTGTCAACTGAAGTTGGGGCAGGCCGACCATGCCTCCTCCAACTGTTCCCGAGTCCTGGAGCTGGACCCAGGGAACGTGAAGGCTCTGTACCGCCGCGGAGTGGCCAGAATGAGACTGGGAGACCTGGACGAGGCAGAGGAGGACCTGAGGCAGGCGGGGATGGGGAACACTGCTGTGCAGAGGAGACTGAGGGAACTGACTCAGCTGAAACAGCAGCAGTCAGCCAGACTGAGTCAGGCTCTGAGACCTATGTTCAGCGATAGTTTGTGATACACTGTGTTCAGTTCATGATACTATGTTCAACAATAGTTCATGATACATCAGTTCACAAGTAGAGTTCATGATTCCTCGGAACAGAGTGGAGAGATTGAACTACGAGAGAAAGATTAGCTACGAAGTAGAGTCAGTTGCTTGATGATGTCAACCAGGAGGTTGCTATTGGCAACCTCCAGTGACTGAGTATGTGGTGTGCTGCCGTCTCCATTCTGTGCTGGAACCAGAACTTGACGGTCCTGCAGGATCTTGATTGCATTCCTGATGGTGTCTGATGAGCAGCTCTCAACTGCACACACCATTCAGGGGAAGGACACAAAGGAAACTATACAACCTCACAATATGCAAGACCAGCTTGCAGGCATACCTCGATACAGCTGAGCCTTCTCAGCTTTAGCCTTGGCGATGGTCTGGACATGACCCACCAGCCCAGACTCTGGAGAAAGAGAGAGACAGTAAGGTCTACAGGGAGCAGGGTTGAGGGTGGTGGTACCAGTGAGGAAGTGGTCGGGGGGAGAGGGGGGAGGAGGAGGAGGAGCGGGGTGGTGGTCAGCCAGTAGCTCTCCACCAGGGGCTCCAGAACGGAGGCAAAGAGAGAGAGACGGGCCTTCCCCTCCTCTCTCCCAGCTGGACCAGACACAGAGAAGAGGCGAGTGTGAAAGTGGCAGAGAGGAGACCTCACCTGGTACTCAATGACAGGGACATACTCATCCATCATCGTCATCCACGTCCAGATACACGGTCTCCTGTACCATGGTCACAAGACCCCACCCTCTTCAGCACCTCGGAATTGACAAAGCGTCAAAGGACTATCGAGTAAGAGCGACTGTCAAGTCTCACACGGCTGGGGAGAGTGTGTGGTCATTATAACGAGAGGGGAGGGTACAGAGTGACTCACAGGAGTGAAGATGAACTCGCGTGCCAGTATCTGAGCCGGGGCTGGCCCGTCTCCACCACCTACACACACCGACAGAGACACTGGGGAGGGGTTCAGGCAGAGGAGAGTCCGACCTTGTCCTGATTGATGTTTCTCTTGCTGTGTCCCTGGATACTGACAAGACACTGTATGCTGGAGAGAGGAAATTACAGGAGAATCAGTATTTCTCATTTGCAGAACGGACGTCTACCATAAGGCAGGACACTGTAGGTTGCAGCACAGATGGGAATCTTTATTAGAGGACACTGAGGCTCATACCGATGATGGCATGCCTGTCCAGCAGAGGAGCAGTCTGATTCGACAGGTGGTAGAGATCTCAAACACATCTGTGAGACTTAGCAACCGGCCTGATCCTCTTGTTGCTACTGGCAACGACCCGTTTAGATGGTCGCTCACAGGCAGTGTTGCTAACGGTAACCAGATTGGACATGTAGTGCAGGCGCGTAATGTACAGCCTCTCCGGCCGACAGGTAGGAACTGATGACTCTGAAATGAAGGAAAAGAAAATGAGAAACATGAACGAAGAAACAAGAAAAGAGATCAAGATCATTCACCTCCCGTGTAGTTCAGCCAGTCTCTCCAGCTGCAGGTAGCCATCAATGAGCTCATCAATGGTGGCTCCATACTATCAGAGGACCAGTCAATGGAGAGAGAGAGGAAACCAGAGTCTTACTTGTCTGAACTTGTTGAGGAGGAGGAAGGACACCATGGACGTGGGGGTGAGGCTGGTGCAGAGGGTGATGTCTGTGACGAGGGGGGAGAGGTGAGGGAGGGAGGGGAGGAGACAGTCTCTCACCATACATGATGTGGTAGGAGAGAGCAGTGACCAGTCTGCGATGGTAACTCTGTGTCAGGTTGACAGTTGAACCACGTCTTGAGACTTGGGACATCTCCAGTAGAGAACCTTTGGCTATCACAGCTTTGGACAGGAACTCCTGCATGGAGGGAGGGAGAGAGAGATTCAGAGAGGAGAGAAGGGAGACCAGGTTGAAGAAGAGAGGCTCACCTGCAGGGAGAAAGGTTGAGAGAAGTCGACTCTAACCACGCCCACTCTGCGGGTGATAAAAGACCACACCCCTTTCAAAGCCTCCCTCAAAGTCTCTGGTCTTTTCTCTCCTCCCTGAGCACCAGCATCACCACGATCACTACAGTCACACCTCCCCTCATGAAGAGACTTACCATCAGCTCATTCTTGACAAACGTCGTCTCCACTAATCTGTCGTAAGAGATATTGACAGGAACCACCAGTACATCCTCCACCAGACCTGCGGTGAAGATCTCTGACAGCTCACATTGCGGTACCAATCGTGAATTTCGTGGGGAAATGTTTGCCCATGCCTATCGCAACAGTTTCCTCCCTCTGATGTTCCCACAGACCCAAGAGTCTCGACTGCTCACCTTCTCTGACAGTGTCGACGACGACAGAGAGGAGGCCGGCTTTGGGGGTGCATGGTTTGCCACTGCGGGACCTGCTTCCCTCCAGGAAGAACTCCAGACTCTCTCCTGACTGCAGCAGCTGCTCCATATACTGCCACGGGAGAGAGAGAGAGAGAGAGAGAGTGCGAGGGGGGATACAGTAGAACCCCTCTAATCTGAACACCAAAATAGTACAGACAAGTGTCCACATTAGGTGAGAAAAACAGCATTGTTCCATATTAGAGGTGTCCCTACTGAATTAGGATAGGATCTCTCTAAGCTATGACATCATCCATTTACCCCTGACCTCATGCAGGCATCTGCGGTATAGAACATCTTTCTTGTCTGAAACGTCCAACTTTCTCTTGATAAAGAACCCTCCCAGATGAGTCACCAGCCACCTGTACATAGTCACATGACTACACTGACCAATCAGGTTGCAGTATTCTCACGAGACAAACGGGAGTCTGAGGTTGTCGCCAGCGGCAACCCGAGGTATTCTGATGCCCAGAGAGAAGAGGGCAAAGGTCATGATGAGGTAATCCATGTGGCTCTTATGGCTGGGCAGGAAAACCATCGGCACTCCTCTCTACATATTTATATATACCAATACATGAAGAGAGAGAGAGGGAAAGTTGAGCAAATTGCTTCAGTTTACATGTTTTTTCAAAGATGGTGGTTTGCAAACCGAAGTGTCAGTGTACAAGGGTTATAGACAGAGGAGTGGAGAGGGCAGTACGGACCTCCTGTGCCTGGAGCAGCATGGCTGTGTGGCTGTGCTGGATGTCTAGTCTCTCAAACATGTGTCCAAATGTCCAGAAGAACAGCCACGCAATGAGCCTCACGAGAGGTCTGTAGACAGCTGAGGACATGGCGGACACAATCCCGGCCGCTCTCTTCTCCTGCTCCTTCCTACCACCACCTCCACCCGGACAGAGTCATTCTCAAAACAGGGATAGTTGGCATCCCACCAAATACAGTGTTGACAAACTATCATTTGCAGCTTTATCAAGTTAAACATATACCTTTCCCATGATCATCAGCATCTGAGGCACACTTGGTAATGGCTTCCTGGACACTGTTACAGGAGGAAGAAGAGACAGGAAGACGTAAACAGCACATGACCAACAGGTCTACGACAGCTCAGTCCAAACACAACACACAACACTCAGAAAGGGGAACTGAAGCTCTGCTAGTGAACATAATGAGTACCACATGATGCCCCAGTAGTCATGACAATCACATTATCTTTGTGTACCGTGAGGAGGAGAGGGTGGCTTTGTGATGGTCTCTCTGACAGGTCATCGGCTGCTGCACCACAAACGAGAGGTAGGGAACGAGTCGGTAAGGCAGTCTCCTGCAGGGAGTGCCAGAATTAGATTGGAGTCAGGAGGGCGAGGGAACTACCTGAACTTTCCACCCTCCAGTCTCAGGATGTCAACCAGTCCACACATTCCAGGAATGTCTCCCGTGTTCTTACTCTGCGTGGGGAGAACAGGAATTGAACCTTCATCACCCAGAGACCAAGGAAGATGCATAGTGTGCTGGGTGCAGAGCCACTACAGGAGATGGTCTACCTTGCTGCTGGGGGTACAGTGAGTACAGCAGCGATGGAGTCCAGTGTACTTCTTGTTGTTGGCTCTGCGGAGGAGAGCTGGGTCCACTGCCAGACACGGTGTGAACTCCTTCACCTCATCCAACACTGACCTCTGACACATTAGAGAGAGACAGAGATGAGGAGTCACTGGTGGCCGAGGCAACAAACCAGACTGCGTCTCTGAGGAGGTCTCCTAGTTCTGGTGGACTGAGGTCTGGGGCCCACATCACTGCTCCTCCCCACCGCCCGCGGCCTCCGAGGAGGTCTGCAGGGGGGCAGCGAGACGTGGTCATCCCACCACTTGCAGTGCAGGGTAGCTACTTACCTGGGACGAGGGGCTCCGCTGCGATCACTACCTCGTCTCTCCCTTCGCTTTTCCGAACTCCTTCTCTGGTTACCAAGGTCCTCCATTTCAGACTCTAGCTAATGGCTGGCTTTAGACAACCCGCTGTTTATATGCACCACGAGGTGTCCGATCTGGGGAACTCCTTTAATATACCGCTGGTCGATGCAATTCAAGGTGCGCATGCGCCAAAGGTAGAGTAAAACTATGTTACATCACAGTACAATGTTAGCAATGCAGTAGAGTGGATGTAATGGATTGAGAAGTGTCAGTGGTGCTGTCAGCCTGCACACACACACACACACACACACACACACACACACAGAGGAAAGATAAATATTGGTAGTAGTGTAAGTGTAGCAGTCAGACCTGAGATCTAGCAGCCCCGCCTCCCTTCCTCACTTGGCTCTCTGACTGCAGTCTTTCCCTCTCTGCAAGAGGAGGTCAATATATAAATGCCCTCTTCACATGTATGCGTTTATAATCATGACGATCAAGTTTGTGCAGAGAGGTAAGTTTCTGCTGTGCCCCACCTTTCCTCCTGGCCTGGAGTCTGTCCTGGAGATGGTTTACAGTCTTCTGCCTCAGCTGGCTGCGATGTCTGCTGAACACATCTCCATCTCTCTCCTGCCTGCAGCCAGCACGACCAGCATTTATAGGGAGAAACATGGAGGACTAGAGATCACACCTGTTGAGTGTCTCCTTGCTCTTCTCCTGACGGTGACGAGAAATGGACTCCTTTGTCTCAGAGATGAGTCTCTCCTTGGCCTGCAGTCAGAGGCACAGCAGGTGGGAGATGTGCACCAGAGAGAGAGAGCGGACCTGTTTCGAGGTAGCAATGTCCCTCCTCCTCCTCTCCTCCTCCTGGGCCTCAGCCACTCTCAGGAGACCCAGTCTCTCCCTCAGTTCAGCCACAGACATCTCTACCAGCAGACCTTGTCCCCCGGTCTGGGTCAGGTCCACTAGTTTGGTCCTGGGCACGTGGACCCTCTCCATGGCTCTGATCTGGCGGATCAGCTCCGCCTTGCACTGCATCTCCTCCTCTGCCTCCTCCAGAGCCCGCGCCATCAGAGACCTGCTCTCCTCCGATACTGCCTCAACTGTACGACATAATTATGACGTAACAATTCGCAGATGGACAGATAATTTACAGAAAATGGTGTGCAGAGCACAGTTTGCATCGACTGAGACACATCTCGTCCCATTCTTGCTCTTCCTATCGAATTTTTGTCCCCCCCCCCTTTCCTTGCAGCCAGTGACTCACCTATGCTCTTCTTCATGGCCTGTAGCTGAGCCCGAGCCTCTTTTGCAGCGTTCTGACCGGCAGCTGCCTCCACCAGCCTCCTCATCTCTCTCCTCTCCTCCTCTCTCTCAGCAAAGTAGGCCTGCATCAGGCTCTGAGACTGAGGGAACGGGAACATCAGAGTGTGGGGTATGGAGTGTGGGGTACACACACCTCTTCCTTCATGGCCTGGGCCCTCTGTTGAACATGTCTCAGGTGGCTCTCTTTGGCAATGATGGCATCCTCGTAGCTGAGTCTGGCCTCCAGATGTCGTCTCTCCACCTCAGTCTCTCTCTCTGCTGCCTCTCTCTGCAGCCAGTGGACCCACACACTCTACCAGTGGTCTCCACTGGTAGTCAGGGAACATACACACCTGTTTCATGTCCTCCTGCCAGCGAGTGAACTCCCCCGAGTCCTTCTCTCCTGCCTCCAGACTTGCCAGCCTGTACATTATACCAGTGGAATTATGTGCAGATTACTGGGACTTTCATCAACAAGCCAATGGAATAGAGTGAACAGGGGGAAGTTGACAGGGTGACAACCATTGAGTGTTCATGGTTTACCTACTGTGAGTATCACAAAACACATGCTCACTGCATGAAAGGCCAGAGGAACCTGGAGTTTCACCTCTTTTCTTGCAGGAGCAGTTCATTCTGTACTCTGGCTCCCTCCCTGAGTACAGCAGCAGTGTTCATCTTGACAGGAGGTCCCTCCTCCAGCTGCAGGTATCACTATATACCTCACACCAGAGGACCATTCACAGCCACTCACCACTGAGACTGGGACTGGCTCTGGTCTCCTTGGTCTGAACTGGAGTCTGCAGGCAACAATGGAGAAGAGCTAACACTCTCACAATACTATAGGTTAGTTTCTAGAAACTCATTACTCATTAGACAGATTTGGCAGAAATGTGAACCTTAAAACTCGTTTGGCTCAACAGAGTGAGGTAAACCACATGGTTAGGGAACAGACAGACCCAGGTGTGTGTGACTTACTCTGCCACTCTCCTCACAACTATCTCCTCCATTCTGGCCTGAGAGACGGGAGAGACACAGCAGTCACAGTGGACTGGCTGGGAGGGAAATGTCTTACTTTAGTCTTTTCAGATTTCTCAGCAGTGGCACATGCAAACTGAGTCCTGCGAGCCTCTTCCAGGGTTGTCTGAGGAGGAAGAGGCTAGAGCAGTGAGGATGACAGAGAGAGAGAGAGACCACCTCGGCTATCAGTCTGTTGCTCCTAAAAGCCTCAGCCAGTTTCTCCTGCTCAGCAGGTCTAGTGTATGTGGACACAGGAACCTGTAGGTGAGGGACTGTCACATTATGTCCTGCACACACAGCAACGCCTCTAGTGTTTGTGTCTACATATATAGTCCCTATAGTTTCACGTGCCTCTAGTGTTTGTGTCTACATAGTGGGAAACATCATACAAAATATTCTGGGACTGAACGCTAGCTAGAAGGTAATGATGGCTTACTGGTCTGTGGGGCTTGAGGCCAGGGATCTGAATATAGAGAGAAGATATGGAGAGGAGGGAGAGGAGGTGGGGGAATAGACCCACCTTCTCAGGAGTGGGGAGGGAGCGAGGCTGGGGTTTGGTCAGGTTGAATGGAGCCACCTCTGAGGGAGAGAGAGAAGAGATGGGGGGAGGGGAAGAAGAATAAGATACCAGTGGGAGGTTTAGGGGCAGGTTTGGACTGTGTCTTGTTGGCCAAATGCTCCTCCAACTCTCTAACAAGAGTCAGCAGTTCATCATGGGAGCTGTAGGGAACAGGGGCACTAGAGAACAGTATGGGGTGAGAGTGGGGCACCTTTTCAATGGAGAGAGAATTGATCTGTCCACAAACTCTCTGTCATAGACCTTGTACCACTGGGAGAGGAGTGGTGTGGTCAGGGGTGTGGTCAGGAAGGTGGGGTTTACCTCAGAAGTGATCCAGCCATTGAGGTTATCTTCACTCAGAGTGAGACTGAGGAACTGCAGCAGTGGGGAATGGGAGAGACATTATACAGTACAACTGCAGGACGGAGTATGTGTGTGTGTGCTTATACCTTGTACATCTTGGTGGTGTTGAGAGAGAGAACAAGTCTCCTCCACTGAGCCGGACCAATCTCTTGGAGTCTGAACAAGAGGAGGTAACACACCACTGGAGAGAGGGAGGGTGGAGAGAGGAATATTCACAGTATGGATGTTGCTGAAAAACACAGGTTGTGAATGTGCTAATCTGCCAATTAGCCTCGTTCCTGGCGTGTTTCTTGTCTGACTAAACCTCGCAATGACTCTTGTTCAGTGAGGTGGCTCACCAGCAGGGCCAGTGGACAATAGCAGAGAGTGTATGGTAATGTAAGACTCATAGTAAGGGGTGGTTCGTCAAATAGGTCAGCATACCGCATGCCATGTCCTCTCACAATTGGTAATAGAACTCCAAACAGTCCAATATATCTCCATATATCACTGTCATTATTACATTCCATTCAAACCTTATACAACAACACTGTGCATGCCCTTTGCACCATATCTTATAGCTAGTCAGGTCACTGCAGTCAATATATAGACTTACCACTGACTCACCATTATAGAGACACGAGTCAGCTCTGAGGCAGCTACGGCCTTGGGGACTCCGATAGAAGCCACTCACAACCACCTGCACACACACACACACACACACCATACAAACAGTTTACCCAGAGTCACTGTTGCTAGATATACTTGTGTGGGGTTAGTTAGCATTGTGCACTGAGATGTGTACATAGTCTTGGAAGGACATGAATAACAGCTACCAGAGCCCCAGGCAACTCAGCCCCTCCCCTGGAAGGAGAGGTTTTGACTAGAGGCACAGGCCATGGGGACACACCAGGACCTGGTGCTCCGATATTCACACACAAAACAATGAAACCTGCAGGCCAGTGCTGATCTGGCTAGAGATAAGCAGTGTGAATTAATGGAATGAGATATTCACAGAGGACCGAAGGAGGTGAATGGAGTTGGTAAATGGCCATTTGACCTCCCAAATGATCACCTGCACTTCTCTATGGAAGAGTCTCGTGACACTTAGAGTGTAATGATACACTGCAATGAGGCCTTCGGTTGTTGTTGTTGTTGATATTTCAGCTGTATTATGTTATGATATCAGCTAGGGAGTTAGCCAAAGCAGGGTAGTAGAGGAATGCTGCGTAAACCACAAAATCCCCAGGGACTTGAGTCTTTCACTACCAGCACCATCCAACTAGGCAAAAACCACTGAACCAACAAATCACGATAAGCAGTGGGTAAATTCCAAAAAGAGACAAGCACATGATGGCCAAGTGCATTGTGAAACAAACACATTACTATAAGTCGAATGAGGTGTGGTGTACATATTTACAATGGTAGATTTCCCAGGGTCTTTCCTCATTACATCATTGGTATACCTTAATGAGCTGCTGGTATCTGACGCAGCCAGCCACCACTTCCCTCACAAACGTCACCTCCTCCTCCTCCTCCTCCCCCTCTCCCTGTAGCAAGCAGTCCCACAGTCCTCCAACCAACATGCCACACCATTAGGCCTACCATCTTCTCTGAGGACACCAGAAATCTCTCCAGGTGATCTTCCACACTGGTACTGCTGGGGTCAAAGGTGGCCAGTGCCTCCACACACCGAGCAACCAGCCGCTCGTAGTGATCCATGGGCCAAGCTCTGAAGAGATATTGATTCTATTTAATGCCCACCTCAACCGGCCAAATCTTGGCAACACCCACCTGACTCTGCTCCCTGGCTGGAGTCAAGAATTAGAAGGACAGCGAGAATAACACTGAAGTGCAGTGTTCCGTGGTAATAAGTCTCTCAGTGTTCTTCCTCTTTTCGCGCGCGCTCAGCATGCACACGCGGCGCGGAGAAGGGAATTGTTGATTAGTAAGTCGTTGCCATGGTTATGACGTAGTAACAACGGAGTCTATATTATATAAGTTAGATGCCGAGTCCAGGAAACTACGCGCATTAGAGAGCCGCGGGGGCCCCGGGGCTGTCGGCGTGCGTTCGAGCGCAGCGAGGACGCTACTAAGCACGGACCAATCAGATTGCGCAATTTAAATTACCCAGCTCTACAAAACCAACTAGCCGCCGAGAGAGGATTCATTTTTCACCGAAAACCAGATAGAAAATGGGCCGAAATCAAACGACTTTATGTGTTGCAGCCGTTGCGCTGGGTCTCCTGACCTGCCTGGTACAAGATGGTGCTTCAAAACCGTTCGTAGAGCGGAGCCTCGTTCCACTGGGCTCCAGCTCTTCAGAGGGAACGCCGCCAGGGAACGACGCTGGGCCCGTGGATTCCTGCGTGCAGCCGCAATCTTCCTCCGTATGCACGTTGGATTACGAAATGCCGCAGAGCCTGGCCGTAATCTCTGCAGCTATTGAGCTGGAGATCGAGGAAATCTCCGCCGACGAGGGGCTCTACCGCTCCGGCGAATGCGCGGCCACTGCAAGAGCGATCATGTGCGCCCAGAGGTTCCCACGGTGCGAGAAGCAGGGGGACGGAGAGGTGCAGGTACTCCTGACGTCTCTGAACTGCGAGGAGATGGTAAGGGAGAACTGCGGTACGGATGTGGCAAATGTGCTTCTTGACCGAGACGACTTCTGCGACCTACACAACTCGTCGCTTGTGGCCGCAGAATGCAAGTCGCTCACAGAACACGAGAACGCAACGATGCAAGAGGACCGACTGCAATATTGCACGCAGGACATGCAGAGAAAAGTTACTGGGTGGATGTACGAGCTGATGCGATACTACGACACCCGTTTTGGAATGATTGCAGAAGAAATTGACAAGGTTTGCTATGAGCAACAGGCAAACTTTACCTGCCAGCTGTTGGGCCAGTGCTCAGAGGACGGCCAGAGAGTTGAGATCCTCAACACATACGAATCCTGCGAGAAATTCATCAACTGGTGAGCATGCCAGTAATTAGGCTTGAATGTGTGCAGTAGATTAGCTTGCGGTAAAGTGGGAGCATTGGTGTGCATCCAGGCAGATCCTCGTCTGGCGGCAGAACCTATAACAAATTATGATTTCCCTCCTCCAGTTTCCCTGAGGCTCATGCAGAGCGCCTGAGAGATTTCTACGACTGCAGCCACTGGCCACATGAGGTGAAATCAACAACTGCCCCCTCTACTCCTGCCACTACCGCTCTACCCAGCACCTGGCCAACACCGCCTGACAGGAAGAACGAGCAGGTCGTTGGAGGGGGAGGTCCCTCTCATCACAGACTCTCTCTATTGACTCTCGCTCTAGCACCACTTGCACTCCACCTTCTCCTCTAGTCCCCCCTCTCTTTCTCCCTTCTGCTTTTGGATCACTTATGCCAGATTGCACACAGAAATCATCCTCGTAATTTATCACCAGATGTGATTTGTACACTTATTGCTTAATTTGTGTGATTGCTTGCAGCTGTGTCATAAAATTCTTGTTAATAATGTGCAGATATTGGTCGGTATTGGGCGTTCTGCCAGATGGTATTCGTTCCTGAAGTTGTGGGCAGCCCAGGCCACCAATTTACTAGTGGACACACTGAACCCAGATCAGTGTGTGATTGCAACGAAGCCACAAGTAACTCCCACATAAGTCAGAGAAAAATATTGATCAAAAACGTCCTTGGGTTTCAGTGGGAGTAGTAGTTCAGTCAACAGTTCATTAGGATCAATCAGAGTCTGCAGGGAGGACTCCTTTCTTGAGTATGATGTTGCCATACAGAGCTCCTTCCCTGGAAGACAGATGAGTGTTTGACGAGTCCCTCCCTCCCTCTGAACTCACCCCGTGGCCACCACTGCAAAGGCCCCCTTGGCTCTCTCATAGAAAGCAAATCGTTCAATCAGTTCCACTTGGACCTGTGTCATAAGGGAGGCGTTGGTTGGTGTAGGAGAGAGGTAATTACAGGGTCCTTACCACCTTCCCCTCAGCACGGTTGATGATAGACTTGTATTCATCCCAGACTGGAGTCTTCAGTCCACGTTTCTTGTCATCTGGAACCAGATCCATCAACATGACCTTGGAGGTTTACTTTCAGTAGTGCAAAAAGACAGACATATTAGACAGGCTCTCAACTGGTGCAGGGACATAGCTATCCAGAGGCATTAGCTGAGTCACAGCCTTCAGGAGAGCTGGGATCCCGTGACCTGCTCTACCGTAGGCTCGGCATTAGAACTGCAGTATTAGACCAACTGTGAGTCTGTTTACCGTCTGCTCTGACCAGCTCAGGTCCGTGTCTGGAGATGGAGGCGCTGGGGAAATTGGCGTCTGCTAAAACTGCACCGACAACACATTGCTATGCAACTGCTGGACAGTGGGGGCTCAGTAATGTACCGATTTCGTCTCCATGCCCCATTCTGGCAATCACAGACAGCAGTTGAGGGGAGAGGATACGAGGAATACCCTTTAGAATCACCATCTTCTCTCATGTGGAGCATCAGCCACGCCCACATCCCGCGACCGCCTGTTGAATTTGCGCATGCGCATATTATAAACTCGAGAAAATCAGTACTGGGGCTCTTCATAGAAGTCTTCTGGCTCATAAAATGACTCGACATTCTGAACAGATGTAGTTTCAGCAAAACGAACGTTCTTCCCGTCTCCATACCTTCGACCAGGAGATGCAGGGGTCCGAAGTATCGTGGACTGACGGCAGCGGAGCGGAGTGGTCTGTAAGCTGCACGACATGCTGTTATCTGGACAGCCTGTGACAGGAGATGATGGAACCACCAGTCTTTTCCCAGATCTTTGTGGTTCAGAGCTACTTCTCTCCATAATGGCCAATATACAGTGGATTGCCATGAATATGAGAAATGCAGCGATCAGAGCACTAAGCCCAGTAAGACGGAGCTCCACTGGACATTCAGAGGATTCCACAGCATTCACACTGCTCTTCTCTGGCTCCTCCATGGGCTCGAAGACGCTAAACCTTTTACCGTTTTGAATTTCCCGCGACGCGCGCCGCGCCGAAGGTTTCCCGGCCGGGGCGTGTGCGCATGCTCAAGGTCTCGTGCGGTTCGTAGCATAATGGCCGAGCAAAAGAAACAGCCAGAGCTGTTCAAAGCCAACCTCTTCTCTTCCCCCGTTCCTGCCGCGATCACAGGCGGTCTGTCGTTTGGTCTAGCTGGTGATTCCTTCAACAGCTCATTCTCCCTGGCGCCTGCCTTGACGCCAGCTCAGAGCTCCCCATCTCCCCCCAGAAAGTCAGGTGAGCTGCGCACCGCGCTCATTCCCTGGACGCCCCAGACTGTAGTCTCCCATCTTCCTCCACCCACAGACGTCAAGACGAGCGTCCCTTCCTCTGGCAGCCCGGCCTCTTCTCTTACATCTACCCCAGCCGTCAAGACCACGCCTATTTCCTCGTTAGCCACGCCCACCCCTGCTGTGGAAGCGGAGTTAAGCAATGTTCCTCTGGACAGCCCTCCTCCCTCCTCCTCCTCCTATCCAGGTTTACATATCACTAACTTTTCCCCCATGAAACAAACATCGAAGCTGAGCGAGTGCAAATGTGTATCCTGCTAGTGCTGTTATTCCCACTCACTCTAGCGGTCTGGTGGTGAATTCTGACCCCTGTGACCCCTCACCGACCCCTGAGCCACACCCAGTCTCCTCCAGTTGGTCCAGGTTGGAATGATCCTCCTGTCCCAGGTCTGTTCTGTCCCTCTCTCTGGACTCTGTTCCATTCCAGATTCTCTGTCCAGGTTCCAGTCCAGGGACTGCTGACATGTTCTCAATCCAGCCACTGGCGGGCCAGCCCGACACTCCACAGACCACACCCACTGCCACACCCCCTGTTGCCTCGGTGGCTCCGCAGCAGTCGGCTAATCCGTACCGTCTAGGTCAGCAGGCTGGGGGGAAGAGAGTCGTGTATGGTGGAGTAGCCACACCCACTTCACAGTCAGCCCCTCCCACCTCGTTACCTCCTCCTCCCCTCTCCACCACTGACTACACTCAGGGACAGGTATGTTTAATTATAGAGAGAGGGTAGTAATAAATGTTGTGTGGTTGATGTTGTATGGAGCATTACATACCCTGACATAATTGGATGATTGAATCTTGGACTACACCCATGTGCATTACATTATTAATGTTGTGTAAGTGTGAGTGAAATTCTCACCTGCGTGCAGAATGGATTTCACCTGCAGCATTCTACAGCTCACAAAGAACAAGGAACAAAGCTGTCTTCTTTATTGTTACAATCTTGTCATAGGCTCAGGTTGGAGTGAATGCACTCCCACCCCAACATGAAGTGGGTGTGGCCCAGACGTTGCGACATCACTGGTTCTACCTCCGCCCCAACGAACGTTACTGGATTCCCTTCTCCCTTGTTGACTCCGCCCACTTGGAGCAGGCCTGGACCTCTGCTGCTGGGAACCCCGCCCTCCAGGTGAGTGGTGGGTGTGGCTTAGTGAGAGTGGTGAATGGGTGCTGCAGGTGCTGGTACCCACTGACGGAGGTCGCTACGACGTCGACCTTCACGCCAGGAGCCGCTCAGCCATCTACTGGAGTGAGCCATCTTCCCAAGTTCGTCGCTGCTCCTGGTTTTTCAAAGGAGACAGTGACAGGTGGTACATGCCGTATAGTGAGGATGTTGCCGTTCGTCTGGAGGTTTGTGGGTGTTCTCTCTGCTCCTCTTTCTCTCCCTTTCCCTCTCCTCTTATGCCAAAAGTCCGAAATTGATGTACCTCTTTGTTTGACATTAATGATGTAGTCAAGCGTCTTGTCCTCTCTTCCTCTCAGGAAGAGTACATGGGAGCAGTCAGTAGGGGAGTGTGGGGAGGGAAGGTGGAGGTGGGAGAGGGGGAGGCAGTGGTGATGCACTCCCAGTCCTCCATGGCACACTACCCTTCCTCCCAGTTCCAGCCCATCGCCCACGAGGTGGACTATTCCCACCCTCGCTCCGTACTGCGAGGGTTTGCTGAGATAGACCACGTGGAGCAAGGTGAGTCTCCATCCACTGCTGGTGATAGTGAAGCTGGTCCTCTGTGTCTGTGTGTTTGTGCAGGAGAGCAGTCCCGGATTGACCATCTGGTGTTTGTTGTCCATGGTATTGGGGAACATCATGACCTCAGTTTCCGCTGCCTCGTGGACTGTGGTAAACAATTATACTGGACCTCATTTCAGTGTCAGCAAATCCTCCTACTACAATGTTGTGTGATAAAACAATGCGCTTAGTATGAATGGGCATTATTTAGAGACCTCTATGCTTTTACATCTGTGAGTGTAAGAGGCACACCGTGCGTGAGTGGTTTGTGTTCTACTATGACATTTATGTTTCAGAAATGTACATACAGTTTACATTAAGGTGCTGTAAGTGCAGTGTTACTGGCTCACCTACTGCAGTGGATGACTTCAGGGAGGTGTCCCAACTGATGCTGCGGACCCACCGGTTCGCAGGCCAGGCAGCGCAGGAAGGGGACACTGAGGCCGTGTGGAGTTCCTTCCTGTCCACTGGCACACTGCCCTGCACGGCGACAGCCTCGGAGTGGACTCCCAGCTTCAGAGACTCTCCCTCAAGAGCATCAGTCGCCTCAGGAACTTCACCAACTCAACTCTCCTTGACATCCTCTTCTTCACCAGTCCTGTCTACCTCCAGGTACGTATGCTCTCCCTCTTCCTCTCTGTTCCCTCACAGCTCTGCCTCCCTCGTCCCCAGACCATCGTTGACCAGGTGGCAGGTGAGATGAACAGGATGTATGACTTGTTCCTGCAGAGGAACCCCGGGTACTCAGGGGGCGTGTCTGTCATGGGACACTCCCTCGGCTCCTGCATTCTGTTTGACATCCTAGCTCACCAGGTACCTACTCTCCCCTCCCCCTCCTCCCCCCTCACTGTCATGATTGTTCTCCTCACAGACTGGGCAGCTGGACCAGAATGGTGGGTCACCTGAGGATCCACTAGCTCATGGAGAAAGGTGCATTTACCTCTCCTTAGTGTAACACTGTCAGTCACCTTCTGTCGCTGTCTTCAGTCACCTGTGTCGTGTCTTCATGTGTGTGTGTTCTGCCACAGTAGGCAAGAAGAGAGAGAAGAGCAGGGAGAAGAAGGAGAAGAAGATGAGCCAGATATGCCAGAAACTCTTGAGGCAGCTCTCTCCCATCTTGGGCTGGCTGAACTCATTCAAGTCTTCCTTAATGAACATTTTGACTTTGACAGTTTGGTAAGTCTCCATTCAACCACATGCCTGTGTGCAGCTAGTGTTTGGTAAGTCTCCATTCAACCACATGCCTGTGTGCAGCTAGTGTTTGGTAAGTCTCCATTCAACCACATGCCTGTGTGCAGCTAGTGTTTGTAAGTCTCTATTTGATGTCCTCACACATACTGTCTCTTTAGTGTGCTGTATGCCTTGCCTTTGCCTTGCGACTCCACTATTCACACGAACTGCAACGCAATCACTGACAATGCTAAATGTCTGTTGCCCCTCAGCTAATG
>CASHTH010000483.1:0-15297 GCA_030341885.1 Geodia barretti
GATACCAGACGAACCAGCGGCTATCGAATGGTTCTTTCTCTCACACACCCTCGTTCTTCGTGAAACGGCGCTACTCGACTGACCACGTGTGATCACACTTGTCCTCGTCTCTCACCCTTACTCATTGACAATGAGCAACATCTCTACCCTTAGAAGGAGAAGAGGCGTCGTCCGCGCCGGCATAACTCGTCTCACCAATCATTTGAAGGATTTGGAGAAAGATGCTGACCGACCGACGACCCTTGACCTCGCACGCGGAATGACACGCAAATTAGACGCCCTCGACTCTGACTTTCGTACGCCTTCTATTTTTTGGGTGGGAAACCACCTTAAGTCGATGAGGGCGTGATGATGCGTACGAAAGTCAGAGTCGAGGGCGTCTAACTTGCGTGTCATTCCGTGTGCGAGGTCAAGGGTCGTCGGTCGGTCAGCATCTTTCTCCAAATCCTTCAAATGATTGGTGAGACGAGTTATGCTGGCGCGGACGACGTGAGCGAGAGAGACACAGTGTCCGGGTTAGACGCTCAGAGACGAACGAGGCAGACGATGCAGAGTTCAAGAAGCGCATGTGTTGCATGTGTGTACCGCTACTTAAACACCTAAAAGACACTGGTCTGAATCCTTACATTGTACAGTGGATTGCATTCTACCTCCTAAACAGAAAAAAACAGTATGTTTTTGTTCAAGGAGAATCATCAACTGACACCTCAGTTGTATCTGGTGTCCCACAAGGGTCAGTACTTGGACCTCTGCTGTTTTTATCATACATCAGTTCTATCAGCAAGCTTACTCTGTCCAATGGTGCTCAAATGACATTGTATGCAGATGATCTCCTTCTTATCAAGCTTATCAAGGATGCAAACTATTACATGTCATTGCTTTTACTCGATTTTGGGTTGGAAAATCGTTCTCTAAATCGATCTTTTCTTGGTAAATCGTTGTCTATTTACTCGCGTTAGCTTCAAGAAGCGCATGTGTTGGCAACAGGACATCACAACCATCACTAACCACATTGAGGAATTGCAACTAACTCTAAATGCATAAGTATATTCTGGGGTCAAGAAAAAGACAGCCTCTTCTCCCTCCTCAAGAAATATAATTATATCAGTAGTTGCCAAATTGAACGACTTGAAAGCTACTGCTACCTGGGAGTCATAGTGAACCAACGCATCTCATGGTCTGAACCAACACCTATGTCTAAAAGTGCGGAAACTAATTGGTATGCTGTACAGACAATTCTATACATGGGCCAACACCCTCACCCTTCGTACTGTGTATAATATTATATCTGAATATCATGCATTCGACCACATTAAGAGTATGCTGCTCAGCTGTGGGATCCATGCAACAAGAAAGATATTGAAGCTCTCGAGTCTGTTCAAAAATTTGCCTGCAAAGTTTGTCTAAAGATAATTATGGGACATGAGCTATGATGACATGTTGCACCTGCTTAACCTGCCACCTCTACATGCCAGACGCAGATATCTCAAACTTGACACATCAACAGTGGTAACCGGATTCAGGAGCAAAGCGGTGGAAAACCCGGGCGAGCGAAGTAAAGATAAGGCAGTTCAGTGGCGCAAAATATTTCCACTTTTTCTGACCGCAAAGATGATCCTCTAGAGTAAGGTTAAGTTCAAGCTCTAAAAAAAACTTAGTCTTGGGGGGAAATTTAATCATGATTAGCCTAACTGATCATTAGTCTGAACATCCTAGAGCCTCTGTCAGTGGGCATTGTTGACAGTAACATAACTGGATATGAATTTGATCAGTGTAGTTAGTGATCATTATTTTTGGTATGTGCACTACATGCCAAGTAGTAATAAACCAGAACATATAAAACGTTCCAGTCTCTTCTGCAAAGCGCACTGTTGCTGCTCATTGCATGTATGAGGGAAAACACAATACCAACCAGTATAATTATATATACTCCTCCCTTCCTCCCTTTATATTATTATATAATATATATATTATAACGTATGCTGGATGTGCTGTTACTTAGAGCCAACATGAATGAAAACTTCTCTTTTTTCAGTCAATTGCAGCATTTACTGGGTTCCTGACATCAACTTTGATCAGTTTGCAGTGGGTTCTTCTAATACTGGTAATTCTTACTGTTTGTCCCCCATAATAGACTATTGGTTAGCTGGTTCCCACAATTTTTACTCAGAATATCTAAAAAGTCCTGTAGAAGCACAAAAAATCTTACCCAAGGTGCCAGCATATGTAGTGGGCCATTTGTAAAGCACATGAACATTGACTCTACTTTGGCTTGAAGACCAACGTGGGGGAAGGCTCCACTGGAAATCTTTACTGGAGTAATTAGTAATTTTAACCTTGTCTCACTCTGATATCAGCATGAACAGTAGTTGAGTACTAAGTGGATTGCAAGTGAATTTTTATATAAATCGTACACACTACCAAGAGTACCCTGTTAACATACTGTTATTGCACACTGACATTTTTATTCACAGTCTCTATTAGCAGTATTGGGTACGCTGAGTTTTTGTCTGGTTGAATGGAGGAGTTACAAGAAATTTCATCCCTCTTCAGAAGACTATGGGCCTATTCAGCAAAAAGAATAAGGATACAATTCTGTACATAAGTTGTAACATAGCTCAATCTCTTTTAGAATGTTCTCTCTGTTGAATGTGCATTACAGATTCTTAATAGTGCAAGAACATTATTATCTTTTGCACCCTAACATCATGGTCAGTGAACTAATTTTCTATTAGTGGAAGAACTATAGTTTTCCAGTAATCATTCCACCGATGGCTTTGATATGTTGACAGATTATTCCTGTACTGCATGAGTTTAGAATTGTTTTCAGGAAAGCCTTTGCACAAGTCCTAATAAAGAGACAACGACAGTTAGATACAGTAGCTGTAAAACAATACTTATCGCAATTTTTAATTAGTTAGAGTGACCCTACACCTAGCTAAATATTTTTGTCAAAAATATATTATTCCACACGTAGCACAACAAAAACCATTATTAGTATGCATATGATGGTGCATGAAGCTCACTAGTATGTTGCGAGATATGGTATGCATTACTATGCACGCCGTGGTGTATGTCGCTCTTCTGTACCCTCTGTTGAGCAAAAGAGGAACTAAGCCTCTTAACTACATAGTTGTTAAAAAGGCAGAAAACATAACTGGATGTAAAAATAATGCAATCTTCATAATTATTACCAGTTTTCATGACGTAATATTTTCTAGCTATAGATTTGCTACTGGTGCAGCTTCATCTATAATTCAGACTGGCTGTCAAAAGTGCTACATAGAGCACACATACAAACAATACGCTACACTGACAACACAGTGCCTAGTGTGCAAGATAAGCAGATAAGCACCTATAGACTGTTCTTGCTCAAATGTAAATTTTTTTGCCGGGGCCCTGCCACAGCAGTTTCACAAGTGTCTGGGGGAAAGTTTTCCATAGTTTTGCGGAATGAAGCGTCTAATGCTAACATGCACATTAAGGTGACATTCGGTGGGTCATAATAAAATTAGTCTCAATAAACACCAAGGTGGGCTTGCTCACTTATTATTTGAGCGTCGGTAAACGCTCTATATAGGGATGGCACACATACAAAATACCTCAAAACTCAGTGAGAATGACTCCATAAGTTTTTTTAAATCACTAGCGTGCATTATAGTTATACATATCCAAAAAGACTATATTGGAATTGGAGAATTGGCTGTAACTGATAACAGCACTGATTTAACCAGTTATGTCTCTCCTGTAACTGGTTATGGCGCTACTGAAGGAGGTTACACAGGTTTCTTCATCGCCATAACTCGTTAGAACCCTGCTGTAACTGGTTGTACACTTCAATAAGTAGTTAGGACCCTACCATAACATGTTACTTCACTGCTTACTATTATTTTTTCATCATCTATTTAAACTGCTTCAAACCCACTATATATATCCTTACCGCAACTAGTTGAAGCACAAATTGTTTCACTAGAATCTCTCCAGGTTCCATCGAGGTGTGCACGGCCATCAAGTGTCAAGCATGCAGAGGTGTTGTCCTGATGATCGTGCAGTGCTATGTCGCAGTCAACTCCATCTCACTACAAAAGCTAGCTTCGTATGTGCATAGTGCTTCCTTTGACAGGCAGTAGTGACCCCATGCACATTTTAGAGTTACTATATTCACTTATTATGCCATAATAAGTAAATGCTGCGTAGTCAGAGCTGTTCACAAAAATAATCAAAATGAAGGGGATATAGAGATGGCCCAAAACATGAAAAAGGAAAGAACAAGGGTCATCACATAGCTAAGACTTGCAAAGCTACATGGCACCATCCCTATCACTAAGTACAGTAGTACTTAGTATATAGGGATTGACATGGTACCTAGCATTATAGATGTATGGGGCTATGATAGGGAGTTTGTTCATCATCATCTTCTTCTTCCTGTTCAACCAGCATAACTCAAAAACCGAAAGAGATAAAGCCATGAAATTTTGTAGGATTGTACATATCAATAACCACATGTGCAACGTCATACTTTTTTGTTTGTAAACAACAACAAAAGTGCCCCAGGCAATACATTATAATCGGCAATACATTTTAATGGGCATACTGACATGTGTCGGTGTAACTCACAATTGGTAAGAGCTATGTTAAAGAAAGTTTGTATACAATCATAATGAATTCAATAGCCAACATCAAAATCACAACAACACATGTTTGTAAATAACAACAAATAGCCTCAGGCACTTTTCTTTATCTTCACTCCACAAACTTGCTAACTGTAGCACGCATAGAGATGAAACTTGGTGCGTATGCCTATTATATCATTTACATGACGATTACATGTTTCCATGACGACCGCATATTGTTCGGAAAGGCCTCAGGCAATTTTCTTTAAATTACCTCTTCACTCCTCAAACTTGCTATATAATTGTAGCACGCATGGAGGTGAAACTTGGCGCGCATGTGTATTACATCGTTTCCATGACGACCACAACAACAAATAGCCTCAGGCACTTTTCTTAAAAATTACTTCTTCACTCCTCAAACACGCTAACTATAGCACGCATGGAGGTGAAACTTGGTACGTATGCCTATTATATCATTTCCATGACGACCGCATACTGTTTGAACAAACCTCAGACGATTATCTTTATAATTACTTCTTCACTCCTCAAACTTGCTAACTGTAGCATTTATGGAGGTGGAACTTGATACACATACGTATTAAACTGTTTCCATGACAACCACAACACAAAGTAGCCTAGGCACTTTACTTTAAATTTACTTCTTCACTCCTCAAACTCGCTAACGGTACCACGCATGGAGATGAAACTTGGTACGCATGCATTTCCATGACAACCACATTGTATAAACAACAACAAATAGCCTCAGGCACTTTACTTACTTCTTCACTCCTCAAACTCTGTACCACACATCGAGATGAAACTTGGTACGCATGTGTATTACATCGTTTCTATGACGACCACAACAACAAATAGCCTCAAGCACTTTTCTTTAAAATTACTTCATCACTCCTCAAACTTGCTAACGGCAGCACACATGGAGATAAAACATTGTATGCATATCATTTCCATGACGACAACAGGCATATTTTCTCTATTATAAATTTTTATAGTGGGCTTGCCCACTTCCACAGAGATAATACGTAGTAATATATAAAAAAAATTAGTGGAGACAAGTAAATTAAAAATCCTGCGATTTAAAAAAGAGTGCATATAGGGATCGTATAAAAAGAAAGGGAGACAAGATAGGGATGGTGTTTGTGGAAGCACAGAGATGCTAGCGAGGAGTTAGGACTCCCACAGGTCATTGCAACAGCCCTATATCATTGTATCGGTGCTTTACTACTTCCGCGTGAATATAATATATCAGCCAACCTTGCATACTTGAATTTTGTTTTCTTGCGTTACACAATTTTTCGATGTTCCATGTATATACATGTGTATCCAATGTTATGGTCAGCTGATTACACTTCCACCTAAATGCGCACTCCATGGAAATGTAGCATGACAAATCTATCAAAGGTAATTAGTGAGTATTTCATTACCTATAGCAATATTCTACAGACTCTCTAATCACTTCCACTCCCACCCTACAAAGAAGATTGAAAACCTTCCCTATCATAGCCCCATACATCTATGATGCTAGGTACTCCCACCTAACTCCTCGCTAGCATCTCTGTGCTTCCACAAACGCCATCCCTATCTTGTCTCCCTTTCTTTTTATACGATCCCTATATGCACTCTTTTTTTAAATTCTTAATTTACTTGTATCTTTTATCAATCAGACAAAGATATAGGGATGGTGCCATGTAACTTTGTGATGTGATTCTTAGCTGTGTTATGACCCCTTGTTTCATTTTTCATGTTGGTATGTATGCCTATTATATCATTTCCATGACAACCACAAATTGTTTGAAAAAGCCTCAGGCAATTCTTTTTTTCACTCCTCAAACTTGCTAACTGTAGCACGCATGGAGGTGAAACTTGGTGCACATGTGTATTACATCGTTTCCATGACAACCACAACAACACATACCCTCAGGCAATTTTCTTTAAAACTACTTCTTTACTCCTCAAACTTGCTAATGGCAGCACACATGGAGATGAAACTTGGTACACATGCATATTACCATGACGACAACAAGAACTTTTCTGTATTATAATTTTTTATAGGGGGCTTGCCCCCTTACACAGAGATATATAAATGATGAGGTTAATGAACAGATTTGAGCACGCTGACACCCCCAAACCCATCGCACAATCCCTATATTGTTGCCTAGGTGAAGTATTAAACATTCACCATTGCAATACTCAGTAACCAACACCGTTGTAGAGTCCAAGTGGAGGGACTGTTGCAGTATAAATGTTACTAAAAACAACGGGGGGCGGTGGAAGAGTGCTTTGTTTTAGTAACCTTTAGCCCTTATATAACGCCACGTTCCCTACAAGAGTAGCACACTAGGCAACAATATAGGGATTGTGTTTTAAAATGAAGCCAGTGTAGCGCTGAACCCGTTGGTGTCACTATTTTACCTGTGCGTGGTGGCAGACGGACAGACCAAGTATATACTATAACCCTCGCTGCGCATGCACGCCAGGGTTAATAACTGGCTAAACACTGAGAATGGCATCTAAAGCCTAAAAAAGCAGGAAGACTCTGTATGTTTATCACTAAGTACGGTAGTACTTAGTACAAGTAAATAAAAAATTCTGCGAATTAAAAAGTATGGAATATAGGGATGCCATAAAAAGCAAGGAGACAAGACAGGGATGACCTAGTGTATGTGATGCATTAGTAGTGGGATGATGGTTACATTTTCAAACTGACATTGCTTGCTCGTGTAAATCTTCCTCCACACAAGCCCTATATTGTCGCCACTTTTCTCACAACATGAATTTGTTTAGTGTGAGGACAATGGTGAGGCTGAGACACAGATCCACTCGTGCATAAGAAACGAGTCATAGCTGCACATCATACAATAGAGATCACTCATGCTAGCAAGAGATTTTAATGACAGTGCATTTAGCCGGCACTCTTTAGTCGAGTCCCCTCTCTCTAGAATATTAAGACCAGTCTGTAAAGGGATTCTCTGGCGGGCCATGAACACAGCATTGTAAAACTCATCGTTAGTTGAGCGAACACCGAAGTCTTAGACTGCACACAATGCAGTCACAACCAAAAACTGAGGAGCTGTCAGAGAGGGCAACAACACCTGTGCATCACGTGTGAGATGAATCATTCTATGAGGGGGCTCACTCATGCTTTGCGACAATATAGGGCTTGTGTGGAGGAAGATTTACACGAGCAAGCAATGTCAGTTTGAAAATGTAACCATCATCCCACTACTAATGCATCACATACACTAGGTCATCCCTGCCTTGTCTCCTTTCCTTTTTTTACGGCATGCACATGCATTGGGGCATAATGTCCATATAAAAAGTAACACATATTTATTGCCTCGGAGTCTTAGTCATCTACATTTTTATTTCAGTTCCAAAAGTAGATAAGTGTACAAAGTTATAGGAAAAACAGATTGTTAATTGCCTGAGGCTGTTTGTTGTTGTTTACAAACTTGTAATTCATGTTTCAATGAACTCTTAACATAGTAAATCAGTGTACCAAGTTTCATTGTTAGAGGACCCACAATAAGCAAGTTAGAGGCACAAGGCATCATTTATTGCCTGAGGCTGTTTGTTGTTGTTTACGAACTTGTAATTTCTGTTTCGATGAACTCTCATCATGGTACATCAGTGTACCAAGTTTCATTGTTAGAGGACCCACCATAAGCAAGTTATAGGCACAAAATAGCTTTACAGTTTTTATTGCCTGAGGCTGTTTGTTGTTGTTTACAAACTTGTAATTTCTGTTTCGATGAACTCTCATCGTGGTACATCAGTGTACCAAGTTTCATTGTTAGAGGACCCACCATAAGCAAGTTATAGGCAATAATATAGTTTACAAGTTTTTATTGCCTGAGGCTGTTTGTTGTTGTTTAAAAACTTGTAATTTCTGTTTCGATGAACTCTCATCGTGGTACATCAGCGTACCAAGTTTCATTGTTAGAGGACCCACCATAAGCAAGTTATAGGCACAAACACATTTTACAAGTTTTTATTGCCTGAGGCTGTTTGTTGTTGTTTACAAACTTGTAATGTTTACATTTTGATACTAATGATGGGTTGTATATGTGTACAAAGTTTTATCACTCTGGGTATTAGCTTTACCCAGTTAGCACACTTTATTTGTCTCTATCAGAATGTATTGCCTGGGGCTATTTGTTGTTGTTTACATGTAAACAAAATTGTTTACGAAGAAATTAAAATGCTCTTGCACGACCTGTCATGGATTCCAATCTTTGTGCAAAGTTTGATCTCCATATCTTACCTGGTTTTTGAGATACGCTTGTTGAAACTGAACAACAACAACAACAAGAAGAAGAAGAATATTGAAAAGTGACTTTTTTGAATAAATCAAGTACCAATTAGCTATTTCTTGAATACGTGCTATTTGTGACGATACAAATTAGTCTGATGTGTCAAAAGTTGGATCTGATTGAAATTGAAGAGTTTGTATACACAATGTATTCAATAGCCAACATAAAAATGACAACAATACATGCTTGTATATAACAACAAATAGCCTCAGGCACTTTTCTTAAAATTTACTTCTTCACTCCTCAAACTTTCCAATAGTAGCACGCATAGAGATGAAAACTTGGTACGTATGCCTATGATATCATTTCCATGACGATTACATGTTTCCATGACGACCGCACATTGTTCGAAAAGGCCTCAGGCAATTTTCTTTAAATTACTTCTTCACGTCTCAAACTCCTTAATGGTAGGACGCATAGAGATGAAACTTGGTACGTATGCCTATTATATCATTTCCATGACAACTACATTTTTCCATGACGACCGCATACTGTTTGAAGAAACCTCAGACGATTATCTTTATAATTACTTCCTCACTCCTCAAAGTCGCACACATGGAGGTGAAACTTGGTGCGCATGTGTATTACATCGTTTCCATGACGACCACAATAACAAATAGCCTGAGGCACTTTTCTTTAAAATTACTTCTTCACTCCTAAAACTTGCTAACTGTAGCACGCATGGAGATGGAACTTGGTACGCATGTGTATTACATCGTTTCCATGACGACCACAACAACAAATAGCCTGAGGCACTTTTCTTTAAAATTACTTCTTCACTCCTAAAACTTGCTAACTGTAGCACGCATGGAGATGGAACTTGGTACGCATGTGTGTAACATCGTTTCCATGACGACCACAACAACAAATAGCCTCAGGCACTTTTCTTAAATTACTTCTTCACTCCTAAAACTAGCACGCATGGAGGTGAAACTTGGTACGCATGTGTGTAACATCGTTTCCATGATGACCCTAACAACAAATATATAGCCTCAGGCACTTTTCTTTAAAATTACTTCTTCACTCCTCCAACTTGCTAATGGCAGCACACATGGAGATGAAACATGGTGTGCATATCATTTCCATCACGACAACTGCCATTTTTTTCCACAGAGATAATACGTAGTAGTATATAAAAATGAGTGGAGACAAGTAAATTAAAAATGCCTGCGAATTTAAAAAAAGAGGCATATAGGGATGGTATAAAAAGAAAGGGAGACAAGATAGGGATTGGATACATGAAGCATGGTTATTGAACAGATTTGAATACGCTGACACCCCCAACCCCATCACACCATCCCTATATTGTTGCCTAGGTGAAGTATTAAACATTCACCATTACAATACTCAGAACTTACAATGCACTTACTGAGTAACCAACACCCTTATAGAGTCCAAGTGGAGTTTAATTAAAGGGAATGTGGCAGTATAAATGTTACTAAAAGCAACACGGACACAGTGAAAGAATGCTTGCTTTTAGTAACCTTTAGCCCCTATAAGAGTAGCACACCAGGCAACAATATAGGGATGGTGTGATGGGGTTGGGGGTGTCAGTGTACTCAAATCTGTTCAATAACCATGCTTCATGTATCCAATCCCTATCTTGTTCCCTTTCTTTTTATACCATCCCTATATGCCTCTTTTTTTTAATTCGCAGGATTTTTAATGTACTTGTATACTAAGTACTACCGTACTTAGTGACATAGGGAATGACATGGTACCTAGCATCATAGATGTATGGGGCTATGATAGGGAGTTTTGTTCATCCTCTTCTTCTTCTTCAGATTCAACACCCATAACTCAAAAATGAAACAACATATATTACATCCCGGTGATTTGAAATCGCGCAATTTCATTGGTCCAAACGCGGGATCTATTTTCTGTAGATCCCGCTGCCCCGGACGACGGGATCTATTGGGGAGCGAGCGTGAAGATGCGATAGGTAAGAGACTCGAGCGAGGTTTCAGCTACCAGCGGCGAGCCAGAAAAGGTATGCGAAAGCTACAGCACTCCCTCGTCGTCCGCCGTGTTTCGCGGAAAAGGGCTCCGCCCACTCTACGCGCACGTATCTGCAGAGCGTTCGAGGATTGGTTCGCGGCGAGCATGAGTATGTCGAGTTCCTTCTCGGAGTCTTCCTCGTCTAGACAAGATAGTATCTCGTCGCTGAACAGCTCGCCTGGCGTGCCCATATCTTCGCAAACAGTTTGAATGGATCTAAACCGGTTAGACGCGTCGCCACGGTAACTACGCGTGGTAGAGTGCCTCGGGCTCCCTAGTAGCGCCCTCGCTGCACTCGGGACGCCGACAGCTCGGGAGCCCTCGGCACTCTACCACGCGTAGTCACCTCGGCTCCGCATCTAACCTATATGTAATGAAATTTTGTAAGAATGTAGATATCCGTCACCCGAAGAGACTGGTCATACTTATTTCTTTGTTAATAGTATACTATGTAACAGCCAATACATTTTATCCATAGAGAATTTAACTATTTCACTGTAATACCCTTGGAAAATCGAAATACCCCCGAAAATTGAAATACCCCAGAAAATCGACCAATCAAATCAAGTGACTAGGAAATCAATGTGAAATACTTCATACAAGTTACAGCTCCAGAAACAAGTGTCGCGAAAGATCTTGTGAGCATGACTATAGCTAATCTATATAACACACTGATCACTATACACAGCATTAATAGTATAGTGCTGTGTATAGTGATCAGTGTGTTATATAGATTAGCTATAGTCATGCTCACAAGATCTTTCGCGACACTTGTTTCTGGAGCTGTAACTTGTATGAAGTATTTCACATTGATTTCCTAGTCACTTGATTTGATTGGTCGATTTTCTGGGGTATTTCAATTTTCGGGGGGTATTTCAATTTTCCAAGGGTATTACGGTGAATTCTCTATGGATCAAATGTATTGGCTGTTACATAGTATACTATTAACATGTGATAGTGCAGTTTGGTGTGGTATTAGGGGATTAATAGTGATGGAATTTGTAAAAATAGTATTCGGCTTCGCCTCATACTATTTTGAAAAATTCCATCCCTATTAATCCCTAATACCACACCAAACTGCACTATTACCTATACAAACAGCATTGTTTACTGTAAACAACAACAAATAGCCCCAGGCAATACATTATAAAGGGATCACATGTGTCAGTATAACTCACAAATGGTAAGAGCTATGTGAACGAAACTTTTAGACATAATGTATTCAATTACCAACATCAAAATCACAACAATACTTTGTAAACAACAACAAATAGCCTCAGGCACTTTTCTTTAAAATTACTTCTTCACTCCTCAAACACGCGAACTATAGCACGCATGGAGGTGAAACTTGGAGCGCATGTATGTAACATTGTTTCCATGATGACCACAACAACAAATAGCCTCAGGCACTTTTCTCTAAAATTACTCCTTCACTCCTCAAACTTGCTAACTGTAGCACGCATGGAGGTGAAACTTGGAGCGCATGTGTGTAACATTGTTTCCATGACGACCACAACAACAAATAGCCTCAGGCACTTTTCTTTAAAATTTCTTCTTCACTCCTCAAACTTGCTAACAGCAGCACACATGGAGATGAAACATGGTATGCACATCGTTTCCATGATGACAACAGGCATTTTTTCTCTAGTAGTTTAATTTTTGTAGGGGGCTTGCCCCATTCCACTGAGATAATACGTAAAAATGAGTGGAGACAAGTAAATTAAAAATCCTGCGAATTTAAAAAAAGAGGCATATAGGGATCGTATAAAAAGAAAGGGAGACAAGATAGGGATGGGATACATGAAACATGGGTAATGAACAGATTTGAGTACGCTGACACCCCCAACCCCATCACACAATCCCTATATTGTTGCCTGGTGTGCTACTCTTATAGGGGCTAAAGGTTACTAAAAGCAAGCATTCTTTCACCGTGTCCCTGTTGTTTTTAGTAACATTTATACGCCCCAATTGCCTTTTAAACTCCACTTGGACTCTATAAGGGTGTTGGTTACTCAGTAGCGTATTGTAAGTTCTGAGTATTGTATTGGTGAATGTTTAATACTTCACCTAGGCAACAATATAGGGATTGTGTGATGGGGTTGGGGTTGTCAGCGTACTCAAATCTGTTCATTACCCATGTTTCATGTATCCCATCCCTATCTTGTCTCCCTTTCTTTTTATACGATCCCTATATGCCTCTTTTTTTAAATTCGCAGGATTTTTAATTTACTTGTACCTTTAGAAGAGAAGGGTGTTTCTGCTAGAATTTGAGCAGACAGGCCGACTGACAGGTACACACACAAATTAGGCATTGCATGCTATTATACACTCATAAATACATCAGGACTGTCATATTAGCAATATTAGTAGTGAGTTTAAAAAGGTCCCCATCAGAAAATGTTTTTCGGTCGACCTAAAGCATATTATGCTACTTTTATGTCCACCTATCCAACTTTTTGCTAAGCTCTACTTACAAATATAGAGTAATGTGAACGCTGGCAGGGACAGGCTTCCTCAATGGGTTATTACGTTTCAAGCCATTTAATAATCAATACCACTTTGAAAGCAATGATAGCACTGTAAGAATACCGTTTTGGTGGAAGGACCGCTCTCAATGGATGCAGTGGATTACTTTGCATGATGGCATAGGGCTTTTGGGCTTTACAACACAAGGAAAGTAACTGCACAAAATGAGCATGTTTGTAAACACAAGGTAAGTGCATACCTACTTGCATGAATTACAGAGTGTACAACACAAGAAAGTAACTG
Organism: Geodia barretti; assembly: GCA_030341885.1. NCBI lineage: Eukaryota > Metazoa > Porifera > Demospongiae > Tetractinellida > Geodiidae > Geodia > Geodia barretti. The sequence continues at coordinate 13,712 of CASHTH010000483.1, forward strand.
CACAAAAACTGCATGTTGTGAACACAAGGCACGTGCATATCATACCTACCTGTAATTGAGCACTGAGCTCAGCACTACAGGAGAACACCACTCCATTGATGTCATGTTTAACAAGCTCATCCAAACTGCAAATGAATGATAGTCTTAGGTACAAGAGCAGAAAATGATAAAACTCAGTCAGTGCAAACAAATGTATGATACTTTATATTAATGATTGATGATGCGGTTGTTGAAATCGAGTTCTCATTATCTTCTCTAAGCAACTTCTGCTGCCACCACTGTGTGCAAGGTAGGCAAGGACTGGTAGGGGAAACCTATTCATTATTCACTTGTATTTCATGGCAAAAAAGATATTAATGGTGCTTACACAGCACAGAGGAGAGACCAAGCAATTCTAACATATGAAAGTACTGTCCACACAATGCATCAGTACACCTTTAACATGCTTACCAACATTGTATTGAATTCCAGGAGTAGCAACTACAATAGGTACATGTCGAGCAAGCAAAATGTGTCACCGAATAACAAACAATGATATATTATATATACTGGTCTTTTGATTTGCCGAACAACCAGTTTACTTTACACCATCTTGTATAAACTTGCATGGGTAGATCAAAAGTGCCGCCAAGCACATAAAAATAATAACCTACTTGCAGTAACCACGCTATCTATTACCACAAGAATTTCAAATGCAGAGGCATAAACCCAAAAGTGTGTAAATCGACAGCCCATAAATTAGCACCCTGCACATGCAGCGCACTTCTAACTACATAATGCAGTACATAGTGTGTTCTAAAGTTGTAGTGCTGCATGTGACCTTCAACCAGTCAAATTGAACTGTAGTAGCCTATTCAGACAGTTCTCTGAGTATACAGACTCCCTTGCGTGCGTCTGTCATTTGTGTAAGTAAACTGCGTGATAGTTTGCTGTGATACAGTGATCAGTTGTCAGCTGTGTTGTGATCGAGCTCTGGCCATCGTTTGTGATGTCTAAAACATGAGAGGCAACGTTCTCTGCTTTCTCAGTAAGTTTCAAACCCGATACAATGCCGTAGCACACTACACACCGCGTGCCTGCATTGAGCGCCACACAGCTACTGGTCCACTGCCAACTTACTGCCAAAAGTGTGCATTAACCAGATTCACAATTTTAAGTGCATTACGCAATTTAAAAACAACATCGTGCATGTGACCAAATGGAAGGGCTGAAGGTCACATGACCAGCACTACAGTAAGTATAACAGTACTACACACAATTATTACCTCGTATAATTTATAGCACAAAGCTGTACTTTTAACTCACCATTCAAAATTTAAAGCACATACTGGTAATCCACACCCAAACATATCCACTACTTTCATTGGAAGATCGAGACCTGATGAGGATCTGTGAAGGCATACACCAAGATCAGCCGAACCTGTAACGATAATAAATTTGGAATCACGTGTATTAAAAGCACAAGTGCATTTTCACTGTAGTGTTTCGATGGCCAAGGACTTATCACTGAGTACGGTAATACGTATATCACTAAGTACGGTAGTACTTAGTATATAGGGATGACACAGGTTGTCCTGCATTATGCC